>QXTE01000328.1:726644-845635 GCA_003942145.1 Platysternon megacephalum | reverse complement strand
TTTTTTTTTTTTTTTTTTTTTTTTTTTTTTTTTTAATTTAAGGATATGGTGTTTGAGTAATGCATTTCACTAAAAAGGAGTGAGCCATCCATGCAGCAGATGGGTCATTATGACATGAAAGTTAATAGATCATGAAAATAATGATTTTGTTTTGTTATTGTAACCACATGGTAACAAAATATCGTCATTGGAAGTAATGAACTTGTTTGGTTGCTCCTAGTAGAATTTTGAAAGGCGATATTCTTAATTTCCTAAGAAATTATATATTCCTCCTGGGTGCAAGTATAATGTTTTTCAAATGGGAAGTCAAGAATTCAGAAGTAAGTAAATGCCAGAACTAAGGTAGCCTATGCAACTTTAATTCAGTGCCCTTGTGAGCATACAGCTTTTAATAACATGACTGCTTACTGTCTTTTCCACTGGACCCCTGCCTCATTCAGTTCATAAGATGGATGGTGCTCACTGAATGAATAGCTATTCATTATTTCTTTTTATCCTTGTCATTCAGTGTGTGGCTCCAGGCTTTATTAATGGTCTGCCATTCAAACTCTGCACTAAATTAATTTCCTCATGGCCTTTTCTTCCTAAAGCATTCGTCACTAACATCTGAGTTTTCACAAACATTAGTAAACTAATCTTCACAATATCCCTGTCAGGTAAGCTGTTATTTTTAAAGCTGGCTGAAAAAGGGAATCCCTTTCTGTGAAAAATGTTGCATTTAAAAAAAATTGCATTTGAATACTGCTGAAAATGTGAACTATTTACGGAATGGGATTTAAAGCAAAAATTTGATTAGGGCGAGTGGAACCAGAATTTTCTGGCTGCCTCTTCTCCCCCCAGGTTGTTGCCACTTCCCCTTGTTAAGTTGACAAGAGCCTTCCACTGGGCTGCTGAAGAGGCAGAGCACTTCAGCACTTTGACTCCCTACCTCCTCCTTAGGCCTGGGGAAAGAGAGGCAGACCACCTGGTTTCTTTTCCTCTCCCTCTCCCAAAGTTGGAGAGGAGGTGGGGAGGCAAGGTAGAGTGCCCTGGTGTTCTGCCCCTCTCTCTTTTCCCCAGAGCTAGCCCTCCTGGAAATCTTTTGTCAGTTTCACGGGACGAAAGTGAAATTGACAACAGCAATTCAGGCAGGCAGCCATGGAGCCATCATTTATATTTTCTCAATGGAAAACTGAAATAGATTGGCAAAACTGAAATTTTTCTCAAAGAAAATTTTGGTTTTGACAAAAGGGCATTTTCTGGCAGAAAAGCATTTTGACAAAAAACTTTCACGGAGCTCTAGGTGTTTTTCCTAACTTAAAGATGGGAGTCTTCGCCAAGATCATGAAGTGTTCACTGATTTTGGATGCGCAAGCTGACATGCCTTGGGCTTGATTTTTTTGATAGTATTTAGTTTTTTGTATAGCATTTTATATGTTCAAAATATAGCTCACAGGTACTTAAGTGGTAGATGTGAGGCTCAGCCCTTCTGCAAATGAGGCCCCAAGATGTCCCAAGTTAAACAATCATCAGATGATGCCACCTGTGGAAAAGTTTTTGGTTTAAGTCACTTTCTCAGCATTACATAGAAACTGTGAGGCACTGACAAGGACAGATTTCAATTTAGGGTGGATTCAGATGATTTAACCAACCTTTTCTTTCTTACAATCTCTGGCCTCATTCTCTACCTTCTTATGGCTCTGTGGATGGGATGTCCTGTTCCTGCTGGTGCTAGAGGAGGAGACTGATGGTGTTGTTGCATGGCTTCTGCTTAGCTGT
Source organism: Platysternon megacephalum (assembly GCA_003942145.1). Lineage (NCBI taxonomy): Eukaryota > Metazoa > Chordata > Testudines > Platysternidae > Platysternon > Platysternon megacephalum. The sequence continues at coordinate 843,877 of QXTE01000328.1, read as the reverse complement.
TGCTGGGAGGGAGAGGAAGTGGTGTGGAGCTCTCTCTCCACCCCATTCACTCCCCAACTGTTTCTGCTGACTGACTGCATGCCTCCAGCTGCCTGGGGCTATAGCAGCATAACTTCCTGCTTCCTTGCAAAATGCATGTGGGTACATGTGCTCCCCCTTGAACTTTCCACCCCTGTCTTCCCTCAGCCTGCACTGGGCTGGTGGGCCTCCTTCTGCCTGACCACCAGCCCCTGCCCCCCACTTTGTGTTTTGCTGTTCTCACCCATTTTGCATTGGTCCCCCCTCCCAACCTTGTGATTTGCTGCTCCCACCTGTCTGTCTCAGGCAGATCTGTCCCCTTTGCAGCTCTCTGCTCCTGCCCATCTGTCTCATGTGGGTCCCCCCCACCTTTGCACTTTGCTGCTTCCATGGGTCCCCTGCCTCTTTGTGGTTAAGTGCTCCCATCTGTCTATCTCACATGGGTCCTCCCACCCACCCTTGTGGTTCGCTGCTCCTGCCCATCTTGTGTGGTGCCTTTTGTGATCGCCTCTTTCCCACTGTTTGTTGCTGACTGCCATTCCTAGCCCACGTGTCCTGTGTATTTGGGCATGCCTGTGCTTGTTTCTCCCTTCCCCATTGTGATGTTCCCCTCTGTTGTCTGGACCAGTGATCTGCTAGGCCACTCCAATCCTTGACTCTGGGAGCCAGCCTTACCCTGCTCTGCTGTGAGAACCCCCACTCCTGGACTGTTGGCAGCCGGTTTCAAGTGGAGTGCCCCAAGGGTCGGTCCTGGGGCCGGTTTTGTTCAATATCTTCATTAATGATCTGGAGCAGTGGTCCCCAACGTGGTGCCCGCGGGCACCATGGCGCCCGCCGGGGCATTTATGTGCGCCCGCCTAGTGCCCAGCAGGGGAGAGAACCCGCCGCCCCGCACCTGATGGGGACAGAGTACTCCGGGGCTGTGGGCGTCGGTGTTCTCTGTCCTCGCGGCTTCTCTCTGGCTTCTCTTTTCTCTCTGGATTCATATATTATGTAATATTAAATATGATGTTTTTCATATTATTTAATGTACAAATACAAAATAAGCCTTGAAAAATTGTTGGCGCCCGCCACACTCTTCTGAAAACATGAATGTGCTACTGGCCACAAAAAGGTTGGGGACCACTGATCTGGAGGATGGCGTGGACTACACTCTCAGCAAATTTGCAGATGACACTAAACTGGGAGGAGTGGTAGATACGCTGGACGGTAGGGATAGGATACAGAGGGACCTAGACAAATTAGAGGATTGGGCCAAAAGAAACCTGATGAGGTTCAACAAGGACAAGTGCAGAGTCCTGCACTTAGGACCGAAGAATCCCATTCACTGTTACAGACTAGGGACCGAGTGGCTAGGCAGCAGTTCTGCAGAAAAGGACCTAGGGGTTACGGTGGACGAGAAGCTGGATATGAGTCAACAGTGTGCCCTTGTTGCCAAGAAGGCTAACGGCATTTTGGGCTGTATAAGTAGGGGCATTGCCAGCAGATCGAGGGACGTGATCGTTCCCCTCTATTCGACATTGGTGAGGCCTCACCTGGAGTACTGTGTCCAGTTTTGGGCCCCACACTACAAGAAGGATGTGGAAAAATTGGAAAGAGTCCAGCGGAGGGCAACAAAAATGATTAGGGGGCTGGAGCACATGAGTTATGAGGAGAGGCTGAGGGAACTGGGATTGTTTAGTCTGCAGAAGAGAAGAATGAGGGGGGATTTGATAGCTGCTTTCAACTACCTGAAAGGGGGTTCCAAAGAGGATGGATCTAGACTGTTCTCAGTGGTACCAGATGACAGAACAAGGAGTAATGGTCTCAAGTTGCAGTGGGGGAAGTTTAGATTGGATATTAGGAAAAACTTTTTCACTAGGAGGGTGGTGAAGCACTGGAATAGGTTACCTAGGGAGGTGGTGGAATCTCCTTCCTTAAAAACCTCTAAGGTCAGGCTTGACAAAGCCCTGGCTGTGATGATTTAGTTGGGATTAGGTCCTGCTTTGAGCAGGGGGTTGGACTAGATGACCTCCTGAGGTCCCTTCCAACCCTGATATTCTGTGATTCTATGATTCTATGTTCACGCATAGCCTCTGGCATGTAAGCTGCTCCCAGCTACTTGCAAGCGAATGACACTAGCCAATATCTCCGGTCCCAGACGCAACCCTAGGAACCTCCGTCTTGCAGTGTCCAGTAATGCCCGTTGAACGCTGCAAGCTTATATAAATTTGTCAGTTTAGCAAAAAATTTGATATGTACCAGGCTTGTTATCTCAAATGGAGTCTCTGACACACTTCAAACCAAACGCACTGCTTCAGGTAGAATAAACAAACAAAATTATTAACTACAAAGATAGATTTTTAAGTGATTATAAGTCAAAGCGTAACAAGTCAGATTTGATCAAATGAAATAAAAGCAAAACGCATTCTTAGCTGATCTTAACACTTCCAGTGTCCTTACAAACTTAGATGCTTCTCACCACAGGCTGTCTGGTTACTTTTCAGTCAGGCTCTCTCCTTTGATCAGCACTTCAGTTGCTTGGTGATGGTGGTGGTGTCTCTAGATGTAGGCAAAAGAGCGAGCATGGCAAAATGTCTCTCCTTTTATCATGTCCTTTCTTTCCTCCTGGCTTTGTCCCCACCCTCCTTCAGAGTCAGGTGAGCATTACCTCATCACAGTCCCAAACTGCCCAAAGGAAGGGGGTGACTCCCTTGAGGATCTAACAGATTCTTTTGTTGTTGCCTAGGCCAGTGTCCATTGTTCCTGTGAGGCTGGGCTGGGTTTGTCCCATCCATGCCCTGACGAGGTGTGAACTGCCTCTCTGTTCTTGGAGAGTTTTTGCATGGGCCTCATACCTATATACATTAAATTATAACCTTACTATAACATTACTGTAACCGTTGCTATAACACCACTGTAACAGCCATGTTTAGTGCATCATGAGCCTTCTGAAGACACCCAACATGACAAACTTGCATTGGATACCACACAATAATTTTATAAAGATGAACATGCGGGTGCTGGGTGTTCCACCGAGGTACAGAGCATCACACCCATCCACTGCACTTCTCTGCTTATATATTCTCCCTCACTCCCAGTGCAGCTCAAGTCGATCATCTTTCCTGACATATTGTTTGCTCTATTCCCTATCATTTGTTTGATTAACTTTGCATTTATGCCTTCTTTACGCATATGCAGGCTAGTGAGGAGGAGTGGTTAGCCTCTTCCCCTCTCCTCCTCTGGTGGCTGTTCCCCTCACCTGAACTTGATGGTGGACCTGGAAACAGCCATGGGTGAGGCTTCTGCTCCAGCAGTTTTGTTTGTGGAGGGAAGGGAGGCGCTGCGAGAGAATCCCTGGCCACTATCATCACTCCACTTCGGCTCTCTCTGCCATTTACCCCCAGGTCTACAACCTTTTCCAGTGTCGTCGTCATCTCCACCAGGAAAGCTGTGGAAAACACAGACAGGGACTCCACTGCCAGAACTGCGACCACCTATGGAGCCCCCTCAGTCAGCAAGAAGGACCATGACACAATAAAAGGGAAGAGCCCGCCCAGAAGGCTCCTTCTGCAGCAGTGGTTGTTACTACTGCTGCTCTGCTGTCAGCTGCGGCTCCCCCTCCACCCTTCTGTCCCTTCCACCAGCTCTGGGGGTGCTCATGGGTCCCAACCCAGTAACCATAACACCTATTACCAAGGCTGCAGGCACTGAGTCCATTGTGGTGCCCACGCCTGGTGCTGTGGAGGAGCCCCCTGACTCTAATTCCTGTGATTGATGGTGCTGCCCTCAGCAGTATGGCCACTGTGGACCCCATCTCATTCCTGACCCTTCCCCTTTATGGCACTCCAGGGTGCAATCCAGACCAATGAGGGGCTATGTCACCCTTGCTCTGCAAACTGGGGCGCCTCACAATTCTTTGCTGCTGTAGCTCCCAACCTTGTAGGTAACACCCTGAGTGTCTATGTATAGCTGCATCCTGCCAGCCACACATCAGTCATACTCTGGCTTCCACCAGCCTTGGTTACCACTTGCGGGATGACACCAACCCAGTCACAGATTTCCCCCCAAAATGTGTATTCTGCACTGTCCAATCCTCTCCTGGAACCTAGTCTGTTACAACTCTAAAGAATCAATATACAACAGTCTGCTACTTTTAAATGAAGTTCCCAGACAACTCACAACACTGGATTAATTTTAATTAAAGAATAAAACAAGTTTATTTAACTACAAGAAGTTAGGTTTTAAGTTAGTGCAAGTATAAGGCATTAAATTCAGAAATGGCTACAAGAGAAATAAAGATAAAACACTTCCTAGTACTAACTTAACAAACTAGACTTGGTTCAAGGTGAAGTCTCTTACCCCGTTTTCCCAGTAACACTGCTGACCAAACTCTCAGGAGAGGGTCTGCTCCCAAAGTCCAACAGCTGTTTATTTTGTCATCCTAGGTGAAAAGGAGAGACATGGACAGGGAGAGATACCTTGGGGAGTTTTGCCCATTGTTCTTTTTGGTTCAGTCACCCTTTGAAATGTATTTTCCTGAGGGTTATCCCTAGATAAAGGTAATTCCTGTTGTGAAGTTGGAGTCAAGGAGTCTGATGGTGAAAGAGGTTCCATGCTGCTGTTTGCTAAAATGCAGGTCTGTTTGTTTCTGCCCCTGTCCTTAACAAAGAATGGCCATTTGATGGCATACCCTGAGTCTTTGCAGGTGCCAATTACTCTAGACCTTTGGGTGGGGGGTACTCTGTGATCCTGTGACATTCCTCAGGAGATTGATGCCAATCCAGCTACTGAAGCCAGATGGTGGCTGGAGATGGGGGGACAGGCTGTACTTTAGCCACTCATCGAGTTTTCAGGTGGCCTGACAACCTTGTTGTCCCTAGACCGATGGCCTGAGGTGCTGGGGGTTGCTGACGTGCTAGGTCACCTGCTGCATCTCTGGGTCTGGGTGGAGGGGCTCAACCTCATTTACTCTGGTACTGGGCCTGAAGCGGGTGTGATTCTGTCAGCAGGCATCCACCTTCCTCAGCATCTTGGATCCTTGCAAGTGTCTGGTCCTAGGTGGGGAATTTAACTCCATCCTGTCAAGTATCAGAGGGGTAGCCGTGTTAGTCTGGATCTGTAACTCTTGGTCGCTTCTAACTCCATCCTGAACATGCTGGACCATGTTGGGCCAGACCACTGTGGATATTCTCATGAAGATCATTGACCATTACTTCCTGATCCACCCACCCAGACAACTCTAGCAATTTGGTTGGGTGGAGGAGACTCTATCATGCCATTTGCAGCAGGATCGCTTTTACGTCTCCTGTTTTAACATCTTGTAGGCCCACTTCTCCAGCATCAGCAAGGCCCTCTTCTTGGACCACCACCTGGTGGTTGTGACAGTCTCTCTAACTCCTGAGCAGCCAGGGCCAGCCAACTGGCATTTCAACAACAGTATGCTGGAAGCCATGGCTTTCGTGGCATCCTTCTGGGAATTCTGGCTGGTCTTGTGGGGGCAGAGGCACATCTTTCCCTAGATGCAGAGGTGGTGGGATGTTGGGAAGGTTTTGATACAAAAACAAAATGGCATCCTCCATGTAGCTGCACGGAGGATGCCATCTTATAGAGAAAAACAGCATCCTCCTCACAATGTGACCTTGCACGCTCCGTACATGCTTGGCCACACCGGCAGGGGTCGAATACCTGCATGTCAAATATCAGGATTGCACCACTGATCCCCCTCTAGGTCAGAGGGCACATTGGGAAACTGTTCAGAGACAATAGGTAACTTGTATTAGAAACAGGACTTAGGTAATATGTAAAGCCTGAGATTGCACCTTTTTTATTTTCTGTATAACTTGTATGTATTTGCTTTTCCTTACTATTTCATCTTTGATTCTATGATTTTTCTATTAAATAAACTTTTTGTTTATTTTTACCTCAAGCTGGTCTCTGTTGTGCAAACTGTGTGGAGTGTGTGTGCACGCCAAAGTGAACTGATAGTTGAGGGGAGGTTTCACACCTTTGGGGATGACGAACCAAAGGGGAAAAGTATGAGTATCTGGTAGTTAAGAACTTGGAGATGGGGCGGGGGACTTGGGACCAGAAGGGATTGTTGAGGTCACCGTGCAAGAAGTAACTATGCTGGTGGAAGCCTGGGTGGGACCGTTATGCTTGTAGGCTGGCTACTGGTGTCAGAATGGTGAACCACAGCAGCTCAGCATTAAGACATCCAATGTTAGAAGGCAGGTAGTAACAGAACCCCCTGTTAGTCTGGGTGATCCCCCAAATGTTAGTGGCATAATTGTTACAGGACTTGCACCACAATGTCAGTGAACAGAGGTTTGCATATCAAACACTTGTAGTAACAGACCCTAATGGATTCAAAAGTAAGGAAGCAAAGTACAGTCTTAAAGTTTATTTCCTTTTATTTATTTCACATTAAGGGAAATAGAACAAGGAAAGGGGAAAATGAGTGAGTTACAGTCATTGGACATTACACTGGCACACACTTCTGAAGTGTGTTAAGCTGCAACCCCTCTTCTGGCTTCTCTAGAATCTTCTGCTGAGGTTCTGGCTGAATTTTCTTCCCCTCACCTTCTTGTATGTGTACACACCATCCATGACTCCATAAAGTCTTGAGACCTCCTTGTTCTCAACTTCCTGGCACTGGCCAATATGGCCATCAACCAGGCCAGGAGAAGGAAACTTCATGGAGGGGTTGGGAGTGTTCTGCAACGTTGGGCCCTGTTTTCGATCCATTGTCACTTCACGACTTGGGCAGAGTTTCTTTGGGCAGTGTCCACTGGCTGCTTGAACTCCTTTTAGGAGCAGTGGGCACTGTCCAGGGTTCTCTGCTCAGAATCCCACTCTGAATCCCATGTTTTGGCCCTTTTGACTTTGACTCCTGTCCCTGGTTTTAGTTTTTCTCCCCTGAACTCAGTTGTCACCTGGGCTTTGTGGTTCCCTCCTTCTCCCACCTCAGTTGAGGGAGTGGGCCTTTAGTTTTGGGCAGGCCTAGGCCCACCCATCCTAGTACTCACAATATATACTGACTTTCCAGTTTTCACAACACATGAGGCAAATGTTTGGCAGACAATAGCTTCTTTCTCTACCCTCATTCCCTGAGTGCCATCCATCCATCTTGAGCACTGAATGAGGCAGGGGTATTGAGGAAAAATAGTATGTAATCATTTAAAGACTGTATTAGAAGGCATACGCGCAAGGATATTTTCAGTACTTGACTTCACAACCGTAACACTCTTTTAATATAGTTTTTATATATTTCTGACGTTTTAAAAAAGCAAACCAAAAATAACAAATTCTATCAAATGAAACCATTACTGACTCCTTCATGTGTTATCAAGAGTGTTGGAACTTTTAAATCCACACCACAAACCTTTCCCACTTTAGCTAACAGAGTAAATGATAAATGTATGGACCATCTACTATATGTGGATGAGACGTGCATTTTGCCAGTGGGTTTTGGAGATTTTTGCTGACAGCTGAGGACTTTCGAGTCAAGAATCCTGGATTCAGTTCCAGGTTCTGGTGGGGAGTGTGCTCTAACCATTGCAGACCCCTTTGAGTGTCTTGTGGAGAAAACAGGCACCTTTTGTAATTTTGCCCTCTTTTCTCTCTTGTGCCTGCTGTTTTTAAGGCAGTATTCTGAACAATACATAGCAAAAGACTACAGACCTGTCAATCAGCATGTAGAGCAGCAAAGAGGAGTAGCTGGTCCAAGGAAACAGGCATGTGTAATACCATGGACAAGTTAGTGATAGAAAGGTGAGGGATTTGTCATTTGAGTAAAAATCTACAGAATCATAATTTCAATGGTGTTACCTTCTGCAGCGTGGCAGGGGAGACTTGCTGCCCCCAATCCCCTGGCTCCCAGCTCCAGGTCCTCCAGTTGCTGGAAATCTTCTAATTGGAAATAGGTTGTTTGGCATCATTCTAAAGCCCTTTCTCATGAGCATAATGGTACCAAACTTGACAAACCCAGAACAATTATGTGCTATATATTCAAGAAAATATTTAAAAATTAACTTAGAAGAGTTGCAGCTAAAAGTGTCTGTGTAGCAGAGCTAGCAGTTTAGCTGAAGTTGTCACAGGAACTGAGTGATAAGCCCTGTTTCTCAGGCTGTTCACCACGTGAAAAACAGCTGGCTCATTGGTTGGAGCTGCTGCAAGTAGGAGCTGGGGGCTCTGCTACCAGCTTTTCCCCTCTGCCTGGGTAATCCTCACAACATATCAGGAGATGGGCAAAGGGGGAGAGCAGGTGCTTGAGAGCTATTAGGTGTGGAACTTCCTGCCCAGCTCCAGACAGAGTACCAGTGTAGAATGTCAGGGTTGGAAGGGACCTCAGGAGGTCATCTAATCCAACCCCCTGAACAGAGTTTTGCCCCAGATCTCTAAGTGGCCCCCTCAAGGATTGAACTCACAACCCTGGGTTTAGCAGGCCAATGCTCAAACCACTGAGCTGAAGAGAGAGATGCTGCTGTGACCTAATCATCCATCAGTCATGCCAACCATAATACATTTCATGGCTGGAGGTGAACCATTCAAGCTCGTAGAATCATAGAAGATTAGGATTGGAAGAGACCTCAAAGCAGCTGTTATCTTGGGAGCTTCTTGTTAAAATTGTTTCAGATTTTCTGCAGACACATCTATCAATACTAAGACCTGGTTTGCCTTTTGTGAATTTCAGAGGGGGTGCAAATTCAGCTATAAACAGAAACTTAGCCTCTGCCTTAACTGTGAAAGAGCTAGTGGGCACTCTGTAATATTTTATGTGCTTTTAGCTGTCTTGTAATGCAATTTAGCAGCTGGAAATAAAACTAGCTACCTCTTTACCTTTTCCAGTGGTGGTTAGATCACAGTCGGGGTGCTCTACCCTAAATCCATCTATGCAAAAAGTGCTCAATTGTCTATGAGTTTAATAGTATTATAAGAGATTGATTATTTAAAGTTTTTACAGAGACAGTGTTATAAAGTCTGTTTGTTTTAGAGGTAAATGGTAGAATTTCTGTTTGTGGCAGTGATTAGAGGATGAGTCAGAATAAGGATGGTGTGCTTGTTGCTTGACTAAAATATATTGTGTGGTCTGTTCGTTTGGGGGACCGTGTGCTGATTGTGTGTGTGCTGAGCCTAGTGGCCTGCTGGGCAAGGCTGAGAGCTTCTTAACGAGGCTTTGATCCCTAAGCCCTTTAGCACCCGTCAACCCTTAATCAGAGGGCGGGGCTACTCAGGAAGACCAAGGCTTTAAAAAGCGGGCTCCTAAGGGACCAGGGGAGCTAGCGAACAGGAGCAACTAACGGGAGTTTTGCGAGGGAGTTGTGAGAGGGGGCTAGATACACTTAACATTGTTTAAACCGGGGTGGATTTGATTTAAATCAAATTGATTTAAATCATGATTTAAATCACTAGTCAGGAAGACTTGATTTAATCATGGATTTCTACATAAAAGTGCATTCTTGTTGGTTGTTATAACCTTAATACATATTCTTCACAACTCAGAGATAGATGTAGGTTTCATTTTTAGAAGGTACACACTATACAATTTTAAGTGATTTATTTTGAAAACTTTTCAGATTAGTTTTACAGCTATATCAGAAAATGATTGGTTATTTCATTTACTAAAGGTAATTGAAGCAGATAGTTCACCTCCCAATGACTTCATAAATATCTCCAATTCAACAGGTTAATCATTACAGGTCTGTCGCATCTTAGGCGCATTTAACATGTGCGATTTCAGCTTTACGCGGTCGGCAAAAACAAGAAAAAAAAGAGAAAAATAACAATTTAAATATTGTTTCTGTAGTGCGGGCGATTCTGCCTGCCATTACACTCAATGTAATTTTGACTATATGCGGTTTTCAGTTTACGCGCTGACCGCGGAACGTAACCCCAGCGTAAGATGAGACAGACCTGTAATATTTGGAGGATTTTCTTGCCATGTTGAATTAGGAGGAGAACATCACCAGACAGACATTTAAATTGTTTTATTTCACTAAAACAACAACGTTATGTATTCTGGATTTTTTTCTTCAACAGCAAACATATACTATTTTAACAAAACAAGCATATGTATTTTTGAATTTAGTTAAACATTCAAGTTTTTTAAAATCAGGTTTGTTTTTGTTAAAATTGTTTTTAACTAAAATAGTTAAATGAAATGTTNAGGTGATTAAGAAAAAGCAGAAAGCCTACAAGGAGTGGAAGATGGGAGGGATTAGCAAGGAAAGCTACCTTATTGAGGTCAGAACATGTAGGGATAAAGTGAGAAAGGCCAAAAGCCATGTAGAGTTGGACCTTGCAAAGGGAATTAAAACCAATAGTAAAAGGTTCTATAGCCATATAAATAAGAAAACAAAGAAAGAAGAAGTGGGATCACTAAACACTGAGGATGGAGTGGAGGTTAAGGATAATCTAGGCATGGCCCAATATCTGAACAAATACTTTGCCTCAGTCTTTAATGAGGCTAATGAGGAGCTTAGGGATAATGGGAGGATGACAAATGGGAATGAGGATATGGAGGTAGATATTACCACATCCGAGGTAGAAGCCAAACTCGAACAGCTTAATGGGACTAAATCGGGGGGCCCAGATAATCTTCATCCAAGAATATTAAAGGAACTGGCACATGAAATTGCAAGCCCACTAGCAAGAATTTTTAATGAATCAGTAAACTCAGGGGTTGTACCGTACGACTGGAGAATTGCTAACATAGTTCCTATTTTTAAGAAAGGAAAAAAAAGTGATCCGAGTAACTATAGGCCTGTTAGTTTGACATCTGTAGTATGCAAGGTCTTGGAAAAAATTTTGAAGGAGAAAGTAGTTAAGGACATTGAGGTCAATGGTAATTGGGACAAAATACAACATGGTTTTACAAAAGGTAGATCGTGCCAAACCAACCTGATCTCCTTCTTTGAGAAGGTAACAGATTTTTTAGACAAAGGAAACGCAGTGGATCTAATTTACCTTGATTTCAGTAAGGCATTTGATACGGTTCCACATGGGGAATTATTAGCTAAATTGGAAAAGATGGGGATCAATATGAAAATTGAAAGGTGGATAAGGAACTGGTTAAAGGGGAGACGACAACGGGTCATACTGAAAGGTGAACTGTCAGGCTGGAAGGAGGTTACTAGTGGAGTTCCTCAGGGATCGGTTTTGGGACCAATCTTATTTAATCTTTTTATTACTGACCTTGGCACAAAAAGTGGGAATGTGCTAATAAAGTTTGCGGATGACACAAAGCTGGGAGGTATTGCTAATACAGAGAAGGACCGGGATATCATACAGGAAGATCTGGATGACCTTGTAAACTGGAGTAATAGTAATAGGATGAAATTTAATAGTGAAAAGTGCAAGGTCATGCATTTAGGGATTAATAACAAGAATTTTGGTTATAAATTGGGGACACATCAGTTGGAAGTAACAGAGGAGGAGAAGGACCTCGGAGTATTGGTTGATCACAGGATGACTATGAGCCGCCAATGTGATATGGCCGTTAAAAAAGCTAATGCGGTCTTGGGATGCATCAGGCGAGGTATTTCCAGTAAAGATAAGGAGGTGTTAGTACCGTTATACAAGGCACTGGTGAGACCTCATCTGGAATATTGTGTGCAGTTCTGGTCTCCCATGTTTAAGAAGGATGAATTCAAACTGGAACAGGTACAGAGAAGGGCTACTAGGATGATCCGAGGAATGGAAAACCTGTCTTATGAAAGGAGACTCAAAGAGCTTGGCTTGTTTAGCCTAACCAAAAGAAGGCTGAGGGGAGATATGATTGCTCTTTATAAATATATCAGAGGGATAAATATCAGGGAGGGAGAGGAATTATTTAAGCTTAGTACCAATGTGGACACAAGAACAAATGGATATAAACTGGACATTAGGAAGTTTAGACTTGAAATTAGACGAAGGTTTCTAACCATTAGAGGAGTGAAGTTCTGGAACAGCCTTCCAAGGGGAGTAGTGGGGGCAAAAGACATATCTGGCTTCAAGACTAAGCTTGATAAGTTTATGGAGGGGATGGTATGATGGAATAGCCTAATTTTGGCAATTAATTGATCTTTGATTATTAGCAGGTAAATATGCCCAATGGCCTGTGATGGGATGTTAGATGGGGTGGGATCTGAGTTACTACAGAGAATTCTTTCCTGGGTGCTGGCTGGTGAGTCTTGCCCACATGCTCAGGGTTTAACTGATCGCCATATTTGGGGTCGGGAAGGAATTTTCCTCCAGGGCAGATTGGCAGAGGCCCTGGAGGTTTTTCGCCTTCCTCTGCAGCATGGGGCACGGGTCACTTGCTGGAGGATTCTCTGCACCTTGAGGTCTTTAAACCACAATTTGAGGACTTCAATAACTCGGGCATAGGTTAGGGGTTTGTTACGGGAGTGTGTGGGTGAGATTCTGTGGCCTGCGTTGTGCAGGAGGTCGGACTAGATGATCATAATGGTCCCTTCTGACCTTAAAGTCAATGAGTCTATGAGCAAACATATATTTCTTGAATGGTTCATCCTTAGCTCTGAAGTTTATTATAGTTGGCATTATGGAGGGATGATTGCTGGATGTCCATGTCATAGCCAACTCCTCTTCTTCAGTTAAGGTTTGACCCTGGTACCGAGTATTGAGAATATTTGAAAGAAAATGAGCTGATGATAGTGCTTGTCCCATTCATTTTTTTAATGCTTGTAATTTAACTCTGTCATTGCATATTTCTCTTTTTAAGATCTCACTCAGTTCCTTCCAAATTTCAACAGTGTCAGCAATAAAACAGCTATTTCCCTGCATTTTGTTCAAAGCTACAGAAATAGGCTTCAGCATGTGTTCAACATTTCTCTTAAGCCCAATGTTGAGAACTTTGGCCGTGACACTACCATCTATTTTTTCACTATTTTGTTCACAAACTGTCATCAGATTAGGCCAGTTCTTGATATATAGTGCTCAAAACAGTCCACTACTGAGTTCCATCACACGTCTTGTGGGAGAGTTAGCTTGGTTCCTCACACTTTTTTCAGAACAGCTGCTGCAAAGTGGTTGTTACGGAAGTATTTTGCCATTTCAACAACATTAGCCTTTATTTCTGGAACACTGAAGTCTTTGGCTAGGAGGTGCATCAACTGAGCACTGCAACCGTATGTTATTAGCTTGGGACTCTCTTCACTCTTTTCTAAATTTCTTCTCATCTTGGATACATTTGCAGCATTGTCTGTGACCAAGCTGCGTACTAGACATTTGAGGGTTTTTTCACAGTTTGTTACAGGTTTTATGGCTACTTCTTGTAAGTATTCTGCTGTGTGTGCATTTCCTGATGTATCAATTGTTTCTGTAACGAAGATATTCCCTTCTTCTGTTGTCACACAAGCACACACAACAGGATCATTGTGGACATTGCTCCACCCATCAAGACTCAGGTTAACAATTTCACCCTCTAGATCTTTTGCACACTGCTCAATTTCTCTTTCATACACTTTATCTAGCAATTTGCCTGTGACACCTGCTCTGTTGGGTGGACTGTATCCTGATCTTAATGACTGAACCATGTTAATGAAGTGTGGGTTCTCAATCATACGGGAAGGAGAGTTTGTTGCATAAATAAACCGGGCAATTTTTTCATCAATTACCGCTTTTTGTAATCCGCTGGTTCTTATCACAAACTTATCTATGGTTGTTTCTGGATGATGGAGGTTTTTTTTCTTTCTGCTACAGGTGATATACTGTGGCTATGTGACATACATGATGTGACTGAAACACGATCATTGGCAGATAATTAAAATAGATAAAATATCCAGTTTATTGCACCCAATGCAGCATGGGCAGGTGGTATATGTGTGCATTTGGTGCAAGGAGCTCCTGGCCCTTAGAGACAGTGTACGGGCTTTGGAGTCCAGAGTGGCTGAACTGGAGGAGCTAAGGGAGACAGATACATAGATGAGACTTTCCAGGACACAGTAGAATGGTCCCACCCTTGGTCTGACAGCCTCTGTGCTGTTGAGGAGGATGAAAGTCTCAGGGAAGGAGAACATCCAACTGGAGCAGAGGGAAATGATCCCATAGTTGGGACCCTCCTTCCAGATGGGTGGGTGGTGAAGCACTGGAATGGGTTACCTAGGGAGGTGGTGGAATCTCCTTCCTTAGAGGTTTTTAAGGTCAGGCTTGACGAAGCCCTGGCTGGGCTGATCTAGTTGGGGATTGGCCCTGCTTTGAGCAGGGGGGGGGACTAGATGACCTCCTGAGGTCCCTTCCAACCCTGATATTCTATGATTCTATGATGGTGGTATCCTCTCACACTGAGGATACCTCTGCCGGGGAGGGAACTCCAGTTATTAGGAAGAGACGGGTATTAGCAATGGTCATTTGATCATTAGAAACAGCTGGGTTTGTGATGACAAGGAGAATCGCATGGTGACTTGCCTGCCTGATGCGAAGGTTGCGGATCTCTCGAGACATCTAGATAGACTTGGGTGTAGTGCTGGGGAGGAGCCGGTGATTGTGGTACATGTAGGTACCACTGACATAAGGAAGGAGAGGAGAAAGGTCTTGGAGGCCAAATTTAGGCTGTTACGTAAGAGATTGAAGTCCAGGACTTCCATGGTAGCATTCTCTGAAATGCTTCCAGTTCCATGCTCAGGGCCAGGTAGACAGGCAGAACTGGAGGGTCTCAATGTGTGGATGAGACGATGGTGTAGGGAGGAGGGGTTTAGATTTATTAGGAACTGGGGAGACTTTTGGGAAAGGGGGAGCTTATACAGGAAGGATGGGCTCCACATAAACCAGAATGGAACCAGATTGCTGGCACTTAAAATTAAAAAGGTCATAGAACAGTTTTAAAACTAAGGGCTGGGGGTAAGCCAACAGGTGCGGAGGAGCACGTGGTCGAAGAGAGACACCCCTTAGGGGAGGATCTATTAATGGAGATTCTCTATGTCCTAGTAAGGCGGAGAGGATGGAAGATAATAAAATATGGGTAGGATCTGATGAGAAACAGTCAAATGAAAAAAAGTCACATTCAATTACATCATGTAATGGCAGACAGCTAAAAAGTGGCAAGTTTTTTAAAGTGTTTATATGCCAATACTAGAAGTCTAAATAATAAGATGGGTGACTTGAGTGCCTTGTATTAAATGAGGATATTGATATAATAGTCATCACAGAAACTTGGTGGAAGGAGGATAATCAATGGGACACCGTAATACCAGGATACAAAATATATCCAAAGGACAGAACAGGTCGTATTGGTGTGGGAGTGGCACTATATGTGAAAGAAGGCGTAGAATCAAATGAAGTAAAAATCTTAAATGAACCAAACTTTACCATAGAATCTCTATGGATAGCAATTCCATCCTTGAATAATAAGAATATAGCAGTAGGGATATATTACCGACCTCATGACCAGGATGGTGATAGTGACTGTGAAATGCTCCGAGAGATGAGAGAGACTATTAAAATAAAAAACTCAGTAATAATGGGGGATTTCAACTATCCCCATATTGACTGGGTACATGTCACCTCAGGACAGGATGCAGAGATAAAGTTTCTTGACACCTTAAATGACTGCATCTTAGAGCAGCTAGTCCTGGAACCCAAAAGACTAAGTCAAGAATTGCCTCTCCTCTTAAGTGTAGCACAGGATCTGATCCAAGAGGTGCATATAGCTGGACCCCTCAGTAATAGTGACCATAATATAATTAAATTTAACATCCCTGTGGCGGGGAAAACACCACAGCAGCCCACCACTGTAGCGCTTAATTTCAGAAAGGGTAACTACACAAAAATGAGGTTAGTTAAACAGAAATTAAAAGGTCCAGTGCCAAAAAGTGAAATCTCTGAAAGCTGCATGGAAACTTTTTAAAGACAACATAATACAGGCTCAACTTAAATGTATACCCCAAATTAAAAAATAGTAAGAGAACCAAAAAAGTGCCACCGTGGCTAAACAACGAAGTAAAAGAAGCAGTGAGAGGCAAAAAGGCATCCTTTAAAAAGTGGAAGTTAAATCGTAGTGAGGAAAATAGAAAGGAGCATAAGCTCTGGAAAGTGAAGTGTAAAAATATAAATAGGAAGGTCAAAAAAGAATTTGAAGAACAGCTAGCCAAAGACCCAAAAAGTAATAGCAATTTTGTTTTTTAAATACATCAGAAGCAGGAAGCCTGCTAAATAATCAGTGGGGCCACTGGACGATCGAAATGCGAAAGGAGCCCTCAAGGGTGATAAGGCCATTGCAGAGAAACTAAATGAATTCTTTGCATCGGTCTTCATGGCTGAGGATGTAAAGGAAATTCCCAAACCTGAGCAACAAATCTGAGGAACTGTCCCAGATTGAAGTGTCATTAGAGGAGGTTTTGGAACAAAAAGGCATCCTTTAAAAAGCGGAAGATAAATCCTAATGAGGAAAATAGAAAAGAGCATAAACTCTGGCAAATGAAGTGTAAAAATATAATTAGAAAGACCAAAAGAGAATTTGAAGAACAGCTAGCCAAAGACTCAAAAAGTAATAGCAAAATTTTTTTTAAAATACATTAGAAGCAGAAAGCCTGCTAAACAACCAGTGGGGCCACTGGACGATTGAGATGCTAAAGGAGCACTCAAAGACGATAAGGCAATTGCGGAGAAACTAAATGAATTCTTTGCATCGGTCTTCATGGCTGAGGATGTAAAGGAAATTCCCAAACCTGAGCAACAAATCTGAGGAACTGTCCCAGAGTGAAGTGTCATTAGAGGAGGTTTTGAAACAAATTGATAAACTAACCAGTAATAAGTCTCTAGGACGTGAGGGTATTCACCCAAGAGTTCTGAAGGAACTCAAATGTGAAATTGCAGGACTACTAACTGTCAACTGTAACCTATCATTTAAATCAGCTTCTGTACCAAATTACTAGAGGATAGCTAATGTGATGTCAATTTTTAAAAAGAGTTCTAGAGGTGATCCTGGCAATTACAGGCCCATAAGCCTGATTTCAATACCAGGCAAACCATTTGAAACTATACTAAAGAACAGAATTATCAGACAAATAGATTAACATGATTTGTTGCGGGAAGAGTCAACCTGGTTTTTGTACAGGGAAATCATGCCTCACCAATATACTAGAATTCGTTGAGGGGATCAACAAACATGTGGACAAGGGTGATCCAGTGGATATAGTGTACTTAGATTTTCAGACAGTCTTTGAGAAGGTCCTTCAGTAAAGGCTCTTAAGCAAAGTAAGCTGTCATGGGATAAGAGAGATGCTCCTCTCATGGATCAGTATCTGGTTAAAAGCTAGGAAACAAAGGGTAGGAATAAATGGTCAGTTTTCAGAATGGAGAGAGGTAAATAGTGGTGTCCCTCAAGGGTGTGTACTGGGACCAGTCCTATTCAACATATTCATAAATGATCTGAAAAAAGGGGGTAAAAGAGTAAGGTGGCAAAATTTGCAGATGCTATAAAACTACTCAAGATAGTTAAGCCCAAAGCAGACTGCAAAGAGCTACAAAGTCATATCACAAAACTGGGTGACTGGGCAACAAAATGGCAGATGAAATTCAGTGTAGATAAATGCAAAGTAATGCACATTGGAAAACATAATCCCAACTATATATACAGAAAGGTGGAATCTAAATTAGCTGTTACCACTCAAGAAAGAGAGCTCTGAAAACATCCACTCAATGTGCAGCAGCAGTCAAAAAAGGGAACAGAATGTTGGGAATCATTAAGAAAGGGATAGATAGAAAGACAGAAAATATCACATTGCCTCTATATAAATCCATGATATGCCCTCATCTTGAATACTGCGTGCAGATGTGGTTGCCCCATCTCAAAAAAGATATATTGGAATTGGAAAAGGTTCAGAAAAGAGCAACAAAAATTATTAGGGGCATGGAACGGCTTCTGTATGAGGAGAGAGTAATAAGACTGGGACTTTTCAGCTTGGAAAAAAGACAGGGCCAGGATATGATTGAGGTCTATAAAATCATGACTGGTGTGGAGAAAGTAAATAAGGAAGTGTTATTTACTCCTCATGACATAAGAACTAGGGGTCATCAAATGAAATTAATAAGGAGCAGGTTTAAAACAAACAAAAGGAAGTATTTCTTCACACAACGCACAGTCAACCTGTGGAACTCGTTGCCAGAGGATGTTTTGAGAGCCAAGACTATAACAGGGTTCAAAAAAGAACTAGATAAATTCATGGAGGATAGGTCCATCAATGGCTGTTAGCCAGGGTGTGTAGGGATGGTGTCCCTCGCCTCTGTTTGCCAGAAGCTGGGAATGGGCGACAAGGAATGGATCACTTGATGATTACCTGTTCCTTTCATTCCTTCTGGAGTATCTCGCATTGGCAAGTGTCAGAAGACAGGATACTGGGCTAGATGGACTCTTGGTCTGACACAGTATGGCCATTCTTATGTTTTAATTAGGGCTGTCAAGCAATTAAAAAATTAATCATGATTAATCACACGATTAAAAAAAGTAATCACAATTAATTGCACTGTTAAACAATAATAGAATACCATTTATTTAAATATTTTTGGGTGTTGTCTACATTTTCAAATATATTGATTTCAGTTACAACACAGACTACAAAGTGTGCAGTGCTCACTTTATATTTTTGATTTTAAGTATTTGCACTGTAAAAATTATAAACCAAAGAAATAGTATTTTTCAATTCACCTAATACAAGTACTGTAGTGCAATCTCTTTATCATGAAAGTTAAACTTACAAATGTAGAATTATGTACAAAAAAACTTGCATTCAAAAATAAAACAATGTAAAGTTTTAGCACCTGCAAGTCCACTCAGTCCTACTTCTTGTTCAGGCAATTGCTCAGACAAACAAGTTTTTTTACATTTGCAGGAGATAATGCTGCCCGCTTCTTGTTTACAGTATCACCTGAAGGTGAGAACAGGCATTCTCATGGCACTGTTGTAGTCGGTGTCACAAGTTATTTACGTGTCAGATGCTCTAA
Organism: Platysternon megacephalum; assembly: GCA_003942145.1. NCBI lineage: Eukaryota > Metazoa > Chordata > Testudines > Platysternidae > Platysternon > Platysternon megacephalum. The sequence goes on along the minus strand of QXTE01000328.1, from coordinate 824,938 downwards.
ACATTCATATGTCCCTTAATGCTTCAACCACCATTCCAGGGGACGGGTGCTGCTCAAGAACAATCCGTAGCAGTGCGGACCGACACATGTTCATTTTAATAATCGGAGTCAGATGCTACCAGTAGGTTTTGTTTTTTTGGTTTTTTTGTTCGGGTTTTGTAGTTTCTGCATCAGAGTGTTGCTCTTTTAAGACTTCTGAAAGCATGCTCCACACCTCGTCCCTCTGAGATTTTGGAAGGCACTTCAGATTCTTAAACCTTGGGTCGAGTGCTGTAGCTGTCTTTAGAAATCTCAGATTGGTACCTTCTTTGCATTTTGTCAGCTCTGCAGTGAAAGTGTTCTTAAAATGAACAACATCTGCTGGGTCATTATCCGAGACTACTATAACATGAAATATATGTTAGAATGCGGGTAAAACAGAGCAGGGGAGACACAATTCTCCCCCAAGGAGTTCAGTCACAAATTAAATTAATGCATTATTTTTTTAACAAGCATCATCAGCATGGAAGCATGTCCTCTGCAACGGTGGCCGAAGGATGAAGGGGCATACGAATGTTTAGCATATCTGGCATGTAAATACCTTGCAATGCCAGCTACAAAAGTGCCATGCAAATGCATGTTTTCACTTTCTAGTGACATTGTAAATAAGAAGAGGGCAGCATTATGTCCTGTAAATGTAAACAAACTTGTTTGTTTTAACGATTGGCTGAACAAGAAGTAGGACTGAGTGGACTTGTCGGCTCTGAAGTTTTACACTGTTTTGATTTTGAGTGCAGGTATGTAACAAAAAAAATGTACATGTTTAAGTTGCACTTTCACGACAAAGATTGCACTACAGTACTTGTATAAGGTGAATTGAAAAATACTATTTCTTATCATTTTTACAGTGCAAATATTTGTAATAAAAAATACACTTTCATTTCAATTACAACACAGAATACAATATATATGAAAATGTAGAAAAACATCCAAAATATTTAAGAAATTTCCTTTGGTATTCTATTGTTTAACAGTGCAATTAAAAGTGCAATTAATCGTGATTAATTTGTTTAATCGCGATTAATTGTTTTTTAGTTAATTGCGTGAGTTAACTGTGATTAATCGACAGCCCTAGTTTTAATTAAATCTGGGAGAAGAATACTAATGTGTACCAGAATTATTTGTGCCAGATAGTTAGCCCTTGCCTGATTGTGCATCTTTGGGTACCAAGTAAGGTAGACCTCTGTAGTAACTTTGCCTCACCTCCTACATATCTTGACATATTGCATAGAATATTGCCAGTAGAACTCTGGAAAATCGTTAACAAATCGCTTCCTTAAAAAAACAACCCCTAAACTCTTTAGTTTGTTTTAAAGAAAAATAAATAATTTTTTTAAAGGGTGCATTTAAAACACAAGTCAAATCTAAATTGATATTCTTCGGGCCAGGATGTCTGACTAAAGATTATTTTAGTGCTAGATCTCAAGTTTCTATGCCCTTGCACTAAGGTATGTGTGTGTGCGCCTGTGTATATATAAAATATGTGTGTGTATATGTTACCAAACAGTTGGGGCTGAAATTTCCATGCTGGGTGCCTCAGGCATAGGACAATTTCAGCAAAAACAGTCCAGCCATTATGAGGAGTGAGATTGAGGAAAAATATGTAGTTTTGCCCATGTTAAATTTTTTTGGCAGCCTTTTCTTTGAAAACTTTTGTGCCCCATGCTTTGGAGCAGGAACTAGAAATTTGGCAGGGGTGCTGGCCTTTGTGGCAGGGGTAATTGTACCAGTTCAATTTGGGTGGATTTTCATCAATTTATAAACCTTTGAAAAATAGCACTTCATATGTGCTTGGTAGAGATTTGATAGGCTGCATCTAAATTTCCCACGGATTCTGTATGCACTGAGCATTCTCCAGTGTTGGGCTGCAAGGGACTGAGCAAGTCTTCCTGTGTAATTGCAGCTGTGGGCTGCTGCAGGCCAGGCATCAGAACAAAAAAGAGCAAAACTCTCTCTCCTGTCCTCTGATACCCTCCCCCATCCTGCTGGATCCAGGCAGCATAGCAAAGGAAGCTGCCTGATTCAAATGCAGAGGGGAAATGAGCTAGAATGGGGTAAAGATGGCAGTAGATTGGGACAAGGAATGTGTATGGAGGGGAGACAGGGACTAGCAGGGAAGAAAACGGGGGCAGGGCCTGAGAAGGAAAACTGGATGGATATTGGAAACCTGTGGTGCGGTGAAGACTGGAAACCCGCGGGGCTGGGTGGCAGACAGATATAAGGTGCAGGGAGAAAAGGACTTGGCATAGGTGCTGGAACTAGAGGTGCAGTGGGTGCTGCCAAACACCCTGGCTTGAAGTGGTTTCCATTATATACAGGTTTTACAGTTTGATTCAATGGCTGTCAGCACCCCCACTATAAAAAAAATAAATAAATAAAAGTTCCAGCACCCCTGCTTGTTGGGCAGGGAGATGGGAACAAAGAGCCAGATGCATGGGAAGGAGTTGGGAAGGAATTGGACAAGGAGTCTGTGGAGGGATACTGGGCATGAGAGCCGGTAGTGATAGGCAATATGGCCATGGTGGTGGCAACTGGAGGCCATGGGCAGGAATTGACAGATAAGAAAAACTGGGAGAGGGGGAAGTTGGGACTAGGATCAGACTGGGACTAGGTAGGTGAGGTGAATGGGACTGAGACAAGGAGCTGGGGATGAGGAAGAGACAGGACTGGGACAGGGGCAGATTAGAGGGGATAGGGCAGAATGGGTCTAGCTTGGGGGCAGTGGCTGAAGTCTGTCCACTAGTGAATACTCCCCTCCAGAGCCTGGAATGGAAGCCTCCTGAGTCTCACCATTGCTCTGCTATCAGCAAATATCTGGGAAACCCACTGGCAAAGTGTGTGACTCATCCCTCCTCTAGTGCTAGTCCACATAGAAGACAACATTCGACTACTTCTGTCACTTACTCCATTAGGTCAGGGGGTGCAGTGGATCTAAAGGTTCCAACCCTGCTGATGACCAATTGATGGAATTTGTTTTTTCAGTTTGCTTTTTTAAAAACTGAGGGAAAAGTGCTATATAATGCTCGGTATTCTGAAAAATCAGGTTCTTTCAATCTCAAGTTTGGCACCGAAAATTAGTTGATACTTTTTACCTTAATATCTCTGTGCCGCCGTTCCCTATTGTGAGAATGGGGATACTACCCCCTCATCTCACAGGGTTGTTGTGAAAATATATTATTTGTGAATCACTCATACTGTATTGATGAGCCATAGAAAAGCCCATGAATCAATAATCCTTCAGAGCAGGATTTGAATAATGTGCAGTAAATAAGGCCTAGGGCCACAACAATAATGATAAAATATATTGTTCATTAAATACACACTGTCCATTCTATGCACAGAATGAGGCAGGGGCCCTGTAGGAAAACATAGTATGTGATCATATAATTAAAGACTGTGTCATAATTCATATGCACAAGGGATCCAAATTAATTCTGGAATATTATCATTTTTGAGTGCTTCGCTTTGCAACCATGATGTATGTGACACTCTATACCTTGGGAGAGCTCCCTGTAACTCCCATATGCCTCATCTATATATAATTGTGATATTACATATAAAGCATGCCATGTGAGGTATCATAGAATATCAGGGTTGGAAGGGACCTCAGGAGGTCATCTAGTCCAACACCCTGCTCAAAGCAGGACCAATCCCCAACTAAATCATCCCAGCCAGGGCTTTGTCAAGCCTGACCGTAAAAACTCCTAAGGAAGGAGATTCCACCACCTCCCTAGGTAACCCAGTCCAGTGCTTCACCACCCTCCTAGTGAAAACATTTTTCCTAATATCCAACTTAAACCTCCCCCACTGCAACTTGAGACCATTACTCCTTGTTCTGTCATCTGGTACCACTGAGAACAGTCTAGATCCATCCTCTTTGGAACCCCCTTTCAGGTAGTTGAAAGCAGCTATCAAATCCCCCCTCATTCTTCTCTTCTGCAGACTAAACAATCCCAGTTCTCTCAGCCTCTCCTCATAAGTCATGAGCTCCAGCCCCCTAATCATTGTTGTTGCCCTCCGCTGGACTCTCCAATTTTTCCACATCCTTCTTGTAGTGTAGGGCCCAAAACTGGACACAGTACTCCAGATGAGGCCTCACCAATGTCGAATAGAGGGGAATGATCACGTCCCTCGATCTGCTGGCAGTGCCCCTACTTATACAGCCCAAAATGGTGTTAGCCTTCTTGGCAGCAAGGGCACACTGTCAACTCATATCCAGCTTCTCGTCCACTGTAACCCCTAGGTCCTTTTCTGCAGAACTGCTTCCTAGCCATTCGGTCCCTAGTCTGTAGCAGTGCATGGGATTCTTTCGTCCTAAGTGCTGGACTCTGCATTTGTCCTTGTTGAACCTCATCAGATTTCTTTTGGCCAATCTTCTAATTTGTCTAGGTCCCTCTGTATGGTATCCCTACCCTCCAGCGTATCTACCACTCCTTACAGTTTAGTGTCATCTGCAAACTTGCTGAGGGTGCAGTCCACGCCATCCTCCAGATCATTAATGAAGATATTGAACAAAACCTGCCCAAGTACCGACCCTTGGGGCACTCCGCTTGATACTGGCTGCCAACTAGACATGGAGCCATTGATCACTACCCGTTGAGCCTGACAATCTAGCCAGTTTTCTGTCCACTTTATAGTCCATTCATCCAGCCCATACTTCTTTAACTTGCTGTCAAGAATACTATGGGAGACCATTGTGACGTTGTGCAGTCTATATGATTTTGTAAAAACATGATAAGTGAATATAATGTAATTGGAATAGTTTTATAAAAACATAAGTGAGTTTAATGTAACTGAAATATGCTTCATGCAAAAGGTATCATCACAAAGCTTATAATCTACTGAGAGTGATCATCCTATTTGTATAAATGTATCACTCTTGTATCTAAAACTAGAAATATAAAATATAACTCTGAGGGCCTATTGTAATTATGCAAAGTGTGGGCCATTGATGGTGGTTTGGAATCTTGATGACTCCCATTAACCAGAGCCATTGTCTGCAGATGGCTGTATTTACCTGTGAGTCTTCCTGTATATGTGTGTGCTGGCAAGTGAATAATGCAGCCTTGCAGTGACATGTGATCATGTCACCTGAACTGGAATCCATCTTTAACCTGGTGCTTTTCCAGTGAGGGGTGGGGGAACCCAGAGGGACAAAGNGCTTCTGTGAGCTGTTCTCAGGTAAACCCTGCAGCTTTGGGATAGGTGGTTCAGACTCTGGTCTGTGTCTGGAGCAGATAGGTGTGTCTGGCTGTCAGCAAGACTTTGAGTGCTGGAACCACCAGTAGCTGGCAGGGGAGAATAGAACCAGAGGTAGCCTTTGCACATCAGCTGGCAGCTCCCAAGGGGGTTTCTGTGAACCAACCCGTCACAACCATATGAAAAGCTTTGCTAAAGTTAAGGAATAACACATCCACTGCTTTCCCGTCATCCTCAGAGCCAGTTATCTCCTCATAGAAGGCAATTAGGTTAGTCAGGCATGACTTGCCCTTGGTGAATCCATGCTGACTGTTCCTGATCATTTTCCTCTCCTCTAAGTGCTTCAGAATTGATTCCTTGAGGACCTGCTCCATGATTTTTCCAGGGACTGAGGTGAGGCTGACTGGCCTGTAGTTCCCGGGTCCTCCTCCTTCCCTTTTTTAAAGATGGGCACTACATTAGCCTTTTTCCAGTCATCCGGGACCTCCCCCGATCGCCATGAGTTTTCAAAGATAATGGCCAATGGCTCTGCAATCACAGCCGCCAAGTCCTTTAGCATCCTCGGATGCAGTGCATCCAGTCCCATGGACTTGTGCTCGTCCAGCTTTTCTAAGTAGTCCTGAACCACTTCTTTCTCCACAGAGGGCTGGTCACCACCTCCCCATGCTGTGCTGCCCAGTGCAGCAGTCTGGGAGTTGACCTTGTTCGTGAAGATAGAGGGGAAAAAAGCATTGAGTACATTAGCTTTTTCCACATCCTCTGTCACTAGGTTGCCTTCCTCATTCAGTAAGGGGCCCACACTTTCCTTGACTTTCTTCTTGTTGCTAACAGGGAAAAGATTATGATTTGCTGCTCCATCTAAATATGTTTATCATTAATGCATATGAAGTTATGAGAATTGTATGATTGTCACTAAAATGTGTTGTGGGTTTGGGAAGTGCCCAGATACTAGCTTCCCAAAGACATTAACCAGGGGGATAACCAGAGCCTGGGAGGGTGTCGAACAACCGTCAACAGCCATTGTCCAACAAGGGAGCTACAATGCAATGACTCACTTGCACAAGGCCACACCAGGGGAATTGCTCAACCTTGCAATGCCCACCAGACATGCCTGGACTTCTCTTCTCCAAGCACATGGACTAAGGGTATAAAACAGAACACAATGGCCCCATGCTTTATCTTTTCTCCTCCCCCTACCTATGCTGCAAGCAACAAGGACTCTCAGAAGACTGAAGACTCCAACAGAGAGAAACCTGTATACTAAGGACTGTAAGATCCAGTGGAGTGAGAACATTGCTTGATCTAAATACTGTCTAGTGTGATAAGGGTTAAAGTTCAGACTGCGTGCTTATTTTTTCTTTTGGTAACCACTCTGACTTTTTGCCTATCACTTGTAATCACTTAAAATCTGTATTTTGTAATCAATACATTTGTTTTACTGTTTATCTTTACCAGTGAGTTTGCCTGAAGTGCTTGGTAAATCTGCTCAGGTTTACAAATGCTGGTGTATATCCACTTTCCATTGATGAAGTGGTGAACCAATTAATAAACTTGCATTACTCAAGAAAGGGTCTTGAACAGTGCAAGACGGTATAATCCTGAGGTACAAAGCTGGGAGCTGGTGGGATTTGGCTGGTGCCTTTCTCTGTGTGATTTCACGAGTGGCTCTGGGAGCATTCATGCAATCTAGCTGGGTGTGGGGCTCCACATGCTGTTGTGCCGAGTGGTAACAGTGCCTGGAGGGGTTTGCTGCTTGTCACTAACAAAGCATTGTGAGAGACAGCCCAGGCTGGAGAGTTAAGGGGGCACAGTGGTCCCACAGTCCCAGGCTGCACCCTGGGAATCCCATCACAATGTACTTTTAATTTAACTTTGTGTGTGTAATAGATCATTATATATTTTTCATATGACAAAATGTATTTTAAATTTTTCAAATGATTGACCCTTTTTGTCTCAAACTTTAATGAAAAAAATTAGTTAAGAATTCACCCTTACGCATGGAATTTTTTTTTTTAACTAACATTCTTTTTAAGTTTCAGAATGGTAGCCATGTTAGTTTGTATCAGCAAAAACAACACCTCATTATTTATTCTTTTTAAGTGTTTCTTAAAATAGTAAACTTTTTTCCATCAGTCTATATTACATATTAAAATAACAAAATTGTTTGTGTTTTGCAGATTGCCTTCATGACCTTGACTTTGTTCCCAATCCGACTCTTTTTTGCTGCTTTTATGATGTTACTGGCCTGGCCTTTTGCATTCATTGCTTCAATGGGATCTGCTGAGAGAGAACTGGAAAAGCCCCTCTCCTGGTGGCGAAAGTGAGTCACTGTATTCATTGATTTGGTAAAGCATACGCTGAGGTACAATAAATAGATAAGTTATATAATGGTTATCAGCTTCAAGGAGAGAAGTCGTGGAATAACCTGACAGTACTAGACAGTTTTCCTTTTAATATGGGAAAGGCAGATCTGTGGCAAGTGTAAAATCTATCACTTACACATTTTTCCCTAATGAGAAGTTAAAAGTATGTGAATTGACTGGATACATATGTGCATTATCAGTTGGCCCTTAGATTGCAGAGACAGAGGGGGATTTAAGTCAGTTTTGTGAAGCACAATTTGTGCAGTTTCATTTTAATATTCTTTAACTTGAATTATTTCCATAAATATCTATTTCTCCTTACTGCAAAGAAGGTTTTCTGGAAAGATTACCACCAACAGTTATGTAATTTTTAAATTAAGGTCTCTGCTAAAGTCAAGATGACACTTTATAGAAAACATTCTTAATAATCTTAAAGGTCTATACCCATTGATGGTTTTCTTAGTGGTCAAAACCAAGATCAGTTAGTGTTCATTGCTTCAAAATTGGGGACTTTTGTGTAAGAAAGATGCCTATAATACTCAGGAATTAAATAAAATATAACTGAACTAGATGCTGTTGGTTTGAAAATGGCTTACACGTGTCCAGAAAATGAGAACAAAATAACTATTAAATGTTTCTGGTTCAAAAAAACAGAATACTTAGGTTTGGAAGGATTAGATTTTTATTGATAAATGTCAGCAAACATCAATTTCACCATATACACACAAATCAATAAAAACATTTCCATTGATAATCAAAATTTGCATGTAAGCAAAGCAAGAAAAGGCTTGATACAAATGGAATAGCAAATGAATAGTAAAAACAGATATCATTTATTGTTTTAAGGATATTTACTTTGTATATCTTGATGTGATATTGAAAATTTGTGTTTTAACTGTTTAAAGTTTTAATTTCTTGAATATACACAACACGTTTATTTAAAAACAATTTTTGTAACACTTTTACGTTACTGAAGTAGTGTAACCATTATATCTAAATTATTTACAGAGTAGTGGACTTTTTGCTGAAAGCAATCATGAGAACAATGTGGCTTGCTGGAGGATTCCATTGGATAAATGTAAAGGGCAGACAGGCTTTACCAGCAGAAGCAGCAATATTAACTCTGGCTCCACATTCCTCATACTTCGATGCCATTCCTGTGACCATGACTATGGCTTCCATTGTGATGAAGGCAGAAAGCAAAGATATTCCTGTATGGGGAAGTAAGTTCAGTTAGTCAAAATTTTATTTTCCAAGTAAGATTAAAAATAAAGTCATAGAAATGTCATGACTGCATATTAAATTTGGCAGATCGGGGATGGACCGTAAGCAAAGCAACAAAGTTAAGTTAGAACAAGTGAGGAAGTGAAATTTTACAGGGCTGTTTTGATTATTAAATGAGTTAACTGAAAAGTATGACATGGTTGTTCCAAAAGGTAAATGACTGTAGGAAGCAAAACCAAATAATTCCACAGAATCCAGAGGTAAGTCATGAATTTGAGTTTCTCAGAACACAACATCCTGAGGGCAGTGTGTGGACTGTAAGAGTAGAGAAAGCGACAACTATTTAAAGTTCTGATATGTAGGGACACTGTAGAACAAGTCCACCCAGAATTCCTTTCCTGATTTTTCCACTTGAGGAAGCTGGTTTCGTGAAAGGAAGAGACCTAGATGGAATGGAGGGATACATTTCTTCTGATTGAGATCGAGGAGGCTGATCGTCCCTCCTGCACCAAGGAGGTGGTTCTAGGCAATGAGGTTACAGTTTGAGACAGCGGCAAACTGGAGTGGTTTGGGGTTGGTCATTAGAAACATAGATGGTTCTGAGATACCACTTACTCAGCTTCTTGCAAACAGCTAAACAAACTTCTAGTAAGTGTGGGAAGAAGCCTGTGGTTGTGGTACATATTGATGACATAAGGAGGTGTAGGAGAGAGGTTGTGGAAGCTGAATTCAGATTGTTAGGAAGATTTAGGGTCAGAGGTCAATGGTTGGAAGCACTTCAGAGAAAGCTACTAGTTTCATGCATGGGTCAGCTAGACAGAGCTCAGCATCTCAATGTACAGATATAAAGACCTATAGAATGGGTTTAAATTAGACACTGGATGGGGAACACTTTGGCGTAGAGAGAGCCTAGACAAATGGGATGAATTCCACCTTAATCAAGAGGAACCAGACTATTGACACACATGAATAATAAAGTTTTGGGGACTTGGTTAAACTAGAAGTTGGAGCAGAACTGACAAGTGTTGTCTTCATCAGACTTGATTGCTCATCTGTTAGAGACGTCAGTGATATGGATGTAGCTCTGTATCAAGTAAAGGATAGGCCAGAACTACAACAGAACGGGAAACGTCAAGGTCACAGAGCTAAATTCTGTTAAGTCAGAATACTAAAGAGTTTTGTAGAAGTAGACACATGGTTAAAAATCTACAAATTTCTGAATACAAATGAATGAAGCCTAAAAGCAAAAATAGTTTGTCTGAAAGTGGAAGGAGGACCTTGCTATAATAGTGATTACTGAAATGTGGTGGAATGACAAAAATTGGTGGTATATAATATCTGCCTAAATTCCACAAAGGAAGGCTAGATTGTGTTGAAGGTGAGAGAGTAACTCTATCTAAAAGATTATGCAGTGAGAGAAGTTCTAAGGAGAGGTGATCATGAAGTTGAATCTGTAGGGATACAGAGATTGCAGATAAAATTCAAATTTGACAGATACAAAGTAATGCACACTGAGTAATTTAAATCATTTCCTCTATAAACCTCACTGGGTTCTCAATTAACTGTATTGATTTAAGGAAAAGACTTGGAGCGAAATCTTGCCCCTGTTGCAGTAAAAGGCTAAATTCCCATTGACTTCCCAAGGACCAGGATTTAATCCCTGAGGATTATTAAAGACAGGTCCGCGAACACCTCTGCTCAATGTCCAGCAGCCGTCAAAAATCAGTAATGCTAGAATGTATAAGAAATTGGATGGAAAAATATGGAAAGCATTATATCATCATGTAAATCAATGGTACATTCTTATTTGGAATACTGCATTCAGTTCTTGTCACCCCCATCTTCACAACAACAGATTTGGAGGGTGTTCGGACATGGGCAATAAGACTAATTAGAAACATGGAAAAGAGAGAAAAGATTGGAACTGTTCACTTTAGAGAGGAGATGAACAGGTGGAGCATAATAGTGAATAGTAAAAAAGGAGTTTGATCAGTAACGTAGTCACCTTTTATGGTAATGAAAGATTAAGGAACGTTCAGTAAAACTGAAAGGTAGCAAATTCAAAACTGGTAAAAAGAAATACAACATGTACTGTGGTCGTTAAAGGGACCAAGAGCTTAACAGGATTTAAAAAAGGATTAGACATTTATATGAATAACAAGAATGGCCAATGTTATAATAGCAAGTATTTAAAAAATAAATAAGAAATCCTCAAATTTCAGGGTATAAACCTACTTCTAACCTTTGGGTTTTAGGAGGAAACTTGCCCTGTAGGGCTGTTTCTTCTTAAGCATACTGGAGTAAATGGAGCTACTGGTCTGATTCAGAATGAAAATTCGTGTGTTCCTATCTATATTCTTACTTTGGATATGCTTCATATTGGAGTTATGTTGTTTATGATCCACCAAAACTGGGTCCCATACATTTTTTGGATTGCAGAGTTGATTCTCAGAGATTTTTTTTATAATCTAGTACATTACTTTGAAACTAATGAACATGTTGAAAGGCTTAATTACGTGTATTTTATCAGTGCTGTGACCTAGAAATAATTTAGTCTGAAATTTGTTTTTGGATTCTAAAGGCTTTGTAGTATGTGATTTTTAGCAGTAGTTTTATTGCAAACAAATTTCTAGCTTTTACAGTTTCGTTGATACTTCACAACTCTGCAGAGTAGTAAGAAGTTACATATGACTGTCTTAGGAAGGGTGGTCCCCAAATATCTCTGGCTCTGAGTAACTGAATTTTACATAATTGCTAACACCAAAAACAAGTGGTTAACTGTGAAGAATTTCAATTTAAGTATTCAGTGTAGATCCCTACTCTTAGGAGGACTTGAACTTCTCACACCCATGGCCAGAATCCTCTAGAAAGCAGTGTATGCTCTGTGCAGAGCTGAATATTGTGTGATACAAAGAAATGTAGCTCGATTTCCATCTCATACCTTTAGACCAGTATGTGAGGCCTCAACCTTTTATCATTATGGCTGTTTCTAGGCTGGGCACGTTGCTGTAAAATAGGATGTAGGAGGTATTTTTGGAGAAAAGTAGATAAACAAGTTATTTTTCGTAATTTGAATGTGCTGAAACTGAAAAAAAATGTTTACCAGGATGAAGTTTGAACATTTCACTTTCTAAATTGGAGATCAAAATTTAAATACAATTTGAAAAATTAGTAAATTTCTATGGTTTTTATTCCACTACATACAGTTATTATATATTCCACACATTGTTTAGACAAGCATAATTTAACAGTTCCTACGTATGCCAACATGCTCCTTGCATTTACAGGCTGCAGTCTATGCCAGTGTGGCATTTCTGCAGCTACAGCATTGTGATATGCACTCTTTGACACATCCACAGGTGGTAATTTCTGTACAGCTGTCAGGTATTGGCTGCATTGACATAAGCTTGGGTATCAGTTCTCCACTGTTTGGTCCAACCCATATTCTCCAGTGGGATTGTTGCATTTGCCTGCCTCCAGACCATGGCTTGAAAGTGAGCTCTTTGGATGTAATAGCACGGTGCATCTCTAGTTCGGGACAAAGCATCCGGTGATAGATACTTGGAGAAGAATATCACCCATGCTTTGTCGCAGTTCTTCCTCATCAGACAAATTGTACGTTTTACAGATTAACTCTTTTGCTGAAATGGGAAGGATGATCTACAGAATGAACCAAGTTCCTTAAAGTCCCTGTTTCTCCATGAATATTGTCAAAGCCATTTTCTTGCTGTGCCCAGCAATATGGGAAACTGTATCACAGCCTGTCAGTACATGGAAGGAGAGTATTGTTCCTATGTCTGCTTCACGAAATACAGGCAGAAGCTTCATTCAGACAGTATGCACAAGAATGTGCATCAAAAAACCCAAATACAACTTGCTGCAAGGCATTTTGTCTGTGTGCCACTAACAGAAGAACATCAGGGTCTTGTGCTGACACGATGACACAATCAGCATCTATATGCATACAGTGCAGTACAGTCCTGGTGTCTGCCTCTTCATGGTCAGCTTTGTAACTCACTTGTGTCCACAGTTGGGTTTGATGATTTAACTGAACTGTCTTCTCTGAACCCTCCGGATATGAAAATTGTTTTGGTATGTGGAGCATTGGTATGTGGGTAGGAGTTTTTCAGAGATGAAAGAAGCCAGATCAGCTTTATTTTTGGGATGGGTCAAGTGGTCTGGTGAGCAGTTGAGTGGAACAGATTTGTCTTCAATCATAGAAGCTTTGGAGCACTTCTGTTGCATCATTCCTTTAATAGAATCCTGTCTGTACCTGTCAAAGGTATAGTCCTGCTGAAATGCTGTCCAGAATGATGAACTCACTCAACAAAAATGTTTGCAAGGTCTCCAATGATTGTATATTGAAGAGGTTTTCCTAGTGCCACTACATGTGCTTGGCTAACCATCACCAGAGAGGATGTACTATCAAGTGTTATCTCACAAGGAGAAGGATGTCCTGGTTAAAATGTCTATCATAACAGGCTTATTTCTAACTTTACCTGTTTACCTCAGCAAGAGTAAATTGAACTAGCATTAGCTCAGGACACAATATTTTGAGCAAATCCACTGTCATTGTAGGCAGTAACTATGCACTTAGTATCAGAAGATCAGCCTTTATTGTGATTACCTTGTCTTTGCTTTTCATTTCTTTTCCAGCTGCATAGAGGGAGGAAAATGTCAGAGCCCTTATCCTTTCAGTAGGTCACAGAATTTGGTATGGGCACTTCCTTCCTTTGGTGTCATGAGCCTTTCCTGAACAAAAATATTAAGAGCATGTCTACACTACGAAATTAGGTCGATTTTATAGAAGTCAATCTTTAGCAACCGATTTTATACAGTTGATCGTGCATGTCCCCACTAAGCGCATTAGGTCGGCAGAGTGCGTCCTCAATACTGTGGCTAGCATCGACTCACGGAGTGGAGCACTGTGGGTAGCTATCCCACAGTCCCCGCTGCCCATTGGAATTCTGGGTTAAGCCCCCAATGCCTGATGGGGCAAAAACATTGTTGCGGGTGGTTTTGGGTACATGTTGTCAGTCTCAGCTCCTCCCTCGCTCCTTGAAAGCAACGGCAAACAATCATTTCGTGCCTTTTTCCCTGGGTTATCCGTGCAGATGTCATAGCATGGCAAGCATGGAGCCCGCTCAGCTGTACACTGCTTTTGTGAGCATTGCAAACACCTCATGTATTATCCTGCAGTATATGCAGAGCCTAGCTAGGAGCCGCCAGCACGAGGAAGATTGTGAGAAGGACATGGACACAGACGTTCCTGAAAGCACGGGATGTGGCAATTGGGATATCATGGCAGCATTGGGGCATGTTAATACAGTGGAATGCTGATTCTGGGCCCGGCAAACAAGCACAGACTGGTGGGACCGCATAATGTTGCAGGTATGGAATGATTCCCACTGGCTGTGAAACTTTCGCATGTGTAAGGCCACTTTTATGGAATTTTGTGAGTTGCTTTCCCCTGCCCTGAAGCGCAGGAATACCAAGATGAGACCTGCCTTGACAGTTGAGAAGTGAGTGGCGATAGCCCTGTGGAAGCTTGCAACGCCTGACTGCTACTGGTCAGTCGGGAATCAATTCGGAGTAGGCAAATCTACTGTGGGGGCTGCTGTGATCCAAGTAGCCAGGGCAATCAATACTCTTCTGCTAAGAAGTGTAGTGACTCTGGGAAATGTGCAGGGCATAGTGGATGGCTTTGCTGCAATGGGGTTCCCTAACTGTGGTGGGACAATAGACGGAACGCATATCCCTATCTTGGCACCGGACCACCTTGCCAAAGAGTACATAAACCGCAAGGGGTACTTCTCAATGGTGTTGCAAGCACTGGTGGATCACAAGGGTTGTTTCACCGACATCAATGTGGGCTGGTCGGGAAAGGTGCAAGAAGGGACTTTCTTCCCAGACCGGAAAATTACCGTTGGGGATGTTGAAATGCCAATAGTTATTCTTGGGGACCCAGCCTACCCCTTGCTCCCATGGCTCATGAAGCGTACACAGGCAGCCTAGACAGCAGTAAGGAGCAGTTCAACTATAGGCTGAGCAAGTGCAGAATGGTGGTAGAATGTGCCTTTGGGTGTTTAAAAGGGCGCTGGTGCAGTTTGCTGAGTAGGTTAGATCTCAGCGAAAGCAATATTCCCATTGTTGTTGCTGCTGCTTGCTGTGTGTTCCATAATATCTGTGAGAGTAAAGGGGAGACGTTTATGGCGGGGTGGGAGGTTGAGGCAGATCGCCTGGCGGCCAATTTTGAACAGCCAGACTCCAGGGCAATTAGAAGAGCACACTGAGGCGCACTACACATCAGAGAGGCTTTGAAAAACAGTTTCATGACTGACCAATCTACGGTGTGACAGTTGTGTGTGTTTGTCCTTGATGCAAAGCCACCCCCTTTGGTGAACGTACTTCCCTGTAAGCCAATCCCCATCCCCCCTTCGACCACAGCTGGCACAGGAAATAAAGTCCCTATTGTTCTGAATCAATTCATTCTTTATTTATTAAAAAAAACTTGAGATCACTGGCAACGCTGACTAGTAAAAAGAAGCCATGGTGTACAAAGGGTTTGATAATGGGGTGGGGTCGGAGAGGAGGGAAGGACAAGGCCACATTGCTTATTGTAGCAACACTACAAATCAAAGCTGTTTGAATGACAGCTTTCTGTCGCTTGGGCCATCCCCTGGAGTTGAGTGGCAGGGTGGGTGGGGCCCCCCCCCCCCCCCCCCCCCCCCCCCCCCCCCCCCCCCGGCGTTCTTGGGCGTCTGGATGACGAGGATATGGAACTTGGTGAGGAGGGCAGGCGGTTACACAATGGCTGCAGCGGGGGTCTGTAGTCTAGTTGCCTTTCCTGCAGCTCCACCAGACGCCGCCTCATGTCCGTTTGCTCCCCCTTTAGCCCCAGCATCTCCTCCTGCGTGTTACGATCACGCTCACTCTATGCTTTCCTGGCCTCTGCCACTGAATGCCTCCATGCATTCAGCTGTGACCGATCAGTGAGGGAGGTTTGCATGAGCTCTGAAAACATGTCATTGCGAGTGCGGTTTTTTTGCCTTCTAATCTGCGATAACCTCAGGGACAGAGTTGATGCGGGGAGCATAGAAACATTTGTAGCTGCAGGGGGGAAAAAAGGAAGAGTAGACGTTACAGAAGATACATTTCTGAGAACAAAAGGGAGACTCTTTCACAGTGAATCAAGCAATTCACAGCAGACAGCACATGTGTTTTAGGTACAAGGTCGCATTTTGCCTTTTATATTGAGCGCCTGCTGGTATGGTGATACATCACACATGACTGGGCCACAGAATTCTGTTTGCAGGCAGCCATGGTAAGCAAAAGGGTACGTGGGGTTGGCTTCTTCCGTGTTCATAACATGTGGAAATGTTTTCAAACTGCAGCGCCCTCCTTTCCCATAGCAACCAATGCTGGTTGTGTTGGCCGTTTAAAAGGAGGGGCTGCGTTTAAAAGGAGGGGCTGTGGTTTTGGGGTGGATGTGCAAAACACCCCTCCCTCCCAGCATGGCTATTTTCCGGGATGATCCCTTTTAGCAAAGCGCAAACAGCCCAGCATGCCCGGGGTCTAATGTGTTGGGGATCACTAAACAGAGGGGATTACTGTTCCCTTACAAAACTTCCCCTATTTCAACCAGGTGACCATGAATGATATCACTCTCCTGAGGCTGACACAAAAGATAAAGACTGAATGTTGTATGAATGCGACCAAAACCCAGGACCATTCGCTGCCATGCTTTGTGTTGCAATGATTCCAGACCACTTGCTACTGGCTTGTCGTGGTAAAGTGTCCTACCGTGGAGGATGAAATAAGGCAGCCCTCCCCAGAAACCTTCTGTAAAGGCTTTCAGAGTACCTCCAGGAGAGCTTCATGGAGATGTCCCTGGAGGATTTCTGCTCCATCCTCAGACACGTAAACAGACTTTTCCATTAGCTGTACTGGCCGCGAATGCATCCCGATTGTTCAGGGCAAATCAAACATTAAACACAATTGTTTTTAACCCCTGTAGTGTTGTTACAAATGTGCACTCACAAGAGGTGCCTTCTCTGCCATCAGGGTCCGGGAACAATAGGCCCTGGGAGGGTATTGGCTCCAGGTTGAGGAAAAGGTCCTTGCTGCCAGGGAGAATGGATTCTCCGCTTGCCTGCTGCGCATTCTCCTCCTCCTCTTCCTCATCCACAAAATCCTCATCCGTGTTGCCTGAGGCTGCCATCTTGCAGGTATCCATGGAGAGTGTTGGGGTACTGATAGGGTCCCCCCCTAGAATGGCATGTAGCTGATCATAGAATCGGCATGTCTGGGGCTCTGAACCTGAGCGACCATTTGCCTCCTTTGTCTTTTGGTAGGCTTGCCTGAGCTCCTTAATTTTCACGCGGCACTGCTGTGCATCCCTGGTGTAGCCTCTCTCCACCATGCCCTGTGCAATTTTTGCATATATATCAGCATTTCTTCTGCTGGATCGGAGTTCTGCCTGCACAGATTCGTCTCCCCATACAGCAATCAGATCCAGTGTCTCCTGTTTGCTCCATGCTGGAGCTCGTTTGTGATTCTGGGACTGCATGGTCACCTGTTCTGCTGAGCTCGCCACGCTGACCAAACAGGAAATGAAATTCAAAAGTTCTCGGTGCTTTTCCTGTGTACCTGGCTAGTGCATCGGAGTTGAAAGGGCTGTCCAGAGCAGTCACATTGGAGCACTCTGGGATAGCTCCCGGAGGCCAATACCATCGAATTGCCCAGTGCTGCATTACAGTGCAGTGCAGGGTCTACACTACCCTAAATTTGACCCAGGAAGGTCGATTTTAGTGGTACTCCCCTCGTCAGGGAGGAGTACAGCAGTCGATCTTAAGAGCCCTTTAGGTCAGCAGAATGGGGTTGGTTGTGTAGCCACATTCATTATAAAATCGACCTAACGTGGCTAAATTCAACCAACCTCGTAGTGTAGACCAGGCCTCAGTTACTCCTGGCCAAATATTTTCTCATTCAGGAGAGCTTCCTGGGTCACTTTTGTAGCCAAATCTTTCATTGCAATGTTTTGCAGTGCGTTAGAAGCTGGCTCACTAGTGAATAATTTGAATTTTTGAAGTGTCATTAGCTCTTCATTTTCGTCAACATGATCACCTTGCTTTTTGTGCTGGTGTTGATTCATTGTACGTCATTTGAAGATCAGGTCCAAGACTGAACGATTTGGTGGTTTGGATTGCAATTTGGATACATAGATTATAGGAGAGAGCCCATCTGCTGAGTGCTAAGGCCATACTTCCGATACCTTTAATTCCTTCTCCTGTTTTACCAGTGGCATTGATGCACTCTTGAGAGTGATCCAGATCTACCTGAGAAAGAGATGCGATGGAATTTGACAGGCACTAATAATGTTTGTCTCTGAAACAGGTTGATCACGTAAGAAAATGAACTCATAAGCACCATCAAGATGTAAAACAAGTTTTTCTTTGAAGGTTGCCATATGACTTACAGATGAATTTGGGACCTTTCCACCAGTTTCATTTGAGAGAAAACAATAATGAATACATACCTGTGTAAGTTCCAAAACACAACCTTTTTCTGCTCAATGCTTGAACTCATTTCTAAGCCAGACCATTGCCAAGTCAGTTCCACTATGAGGGGTTTGATGCTTAATTTTTATTACTTTTCTCAAGAAATGCTTATAGCAATTGGGTGATATTTCCCTTCTGAGGCTATAAGGTCACTTAAACCAGCTATATATAGACTGAGCTCATGTTCATACTCTGCTGCCTCAAGTATTTGTTTTTTCATTTTGAACGTTGTTACAGGAAGAAGTTTTTGTTTGAAACTTCTATCCTGACAGAAAATTCAAAGACTCCAGTTCATTGGGGGGCCCTTACTCTGAAGCACTGTTGAGGTTTCGGTGATTGTAACACAAGATTAGATTTGTAGTTCACCCTTACTGGTTGATGAAGTAGCTTCAACAGATTTACGAAGTCTGCTAATTTTACCTTTATCTGTTTATATTGATAAATGTCTGCATTCAGATGGAAAAGCTATTTGGAGTCTGTCAATTGAATTCCTCTTTTGGAAATCCCTGAATTCATCTTGCGTTGGCTGCCTCTTGTATTATAGCCAATACCTGTTCATTAGAAGCAGAAATGATATCCTTTTTTATTGTTGGCAAATAATGCAATGTCCATAAGATGAATATTGAGGGTACTTCAGGTACAAGATTGCATCCATGTTTCATCTTTAGAATACCTGATGATGAAAATAAATATAATTAATAACTACCACATGAATATTGAATACATAATACATATTTGCTGGTATGTATCTTATGCCATGCCATGCCATGGGTATCCAAATCAATACTCAACTCATTTACACTGTAAGCAAAAGCTGGTTAGGTTAGATTAGTGTTTCGGCTAATGATTAGCTAATAATTTATATTTTTGAAAGAGGAGAACTTATGGAAATAACTATATCATACTGTGTTGTGTATGATTCTTTGTGTAATCCCTATCAGTGTATTTAACTCCTTCATGTATCAAAAATACCTGAAAAGTAGTTCGTTTACTTAGTCGTAAATGTCATTTTTACTACAAAATTCAAGTGCATATCATCACATGACTAGAAGAAGTAGAGAGTATGATCTTCAGCAGATATAATTCCCTGCATTTTCTGATAGTACAGTATTCCAAATTGGGAATGTATTCCATATTTAGTATCTCTTACTTTCTGTTTATTTTTTTAAGTTACAAATGGTAACCATTTTTCTTTTTTGTTTTTACTTATCTTAAAGTTCAAAATTCAGTTTGGTAAACATCATTTTCAGATTCAGCCCTCGGTTTTAGGATTAGTTATTTATTTAGGTAAAATTCTTCTTTAGTTCTCCCCTCCCCCAACTCCACCCATTGGCAACTAAATACTTCCTCTACCATCTGGGGCTACTTACACCTTTGGTGCTGAGGCAAAATCTCTAGACTCTGAGTCCTGTCTATCCTTCTGTGATGCTTCTGTGCCCCTGAATGATGAGCACATCAAGTGCTTTCCTTGTTGATAAAAACCATATCCCAGATCAGTGCTCCATCTGCCAGTCCTCAGAAAGGACATAGATCCAGGGATATTAACCTCCAACTTTTCCTGTTAGAGCATTCGATGGGAGCAGCAGATTCTACAATGAGTGAGACGCAAACGGAAGAGGGACTGTGCCCCTGTGAGCTGGGACTCTGATCACCTTGAGCCACTGCTACCAGTGATGTGGATGTGGCTCGAGCATCTGCTGCCTTTCTGGACACCTCAAAGCCCAGCACTGGCCCCCAGTACTGCCTTGAGCTTTTCTAGCTAGGGCAAAAAGGAGCACAGCTCCAGAACTGACTCCAGGCATCAGTCTCCCTCTCTGACATAGATTGAAAAAAAAAATTGGTCACCAGGTCCATGACTCTTCTAAAGTCACACCTTCCAAATCAGTCCCCAGCCTGGCTCTACAATCACTCCTGAGACTCCCTTACTGAGCATGCCCATAACTATGTTGCCACTAACCATATCAAGGGAAGCTGTCCCACCATTAACCATATCCAGGGAAGCTCTCCTGCTTCAGTACTGATTTCCTCTGTGCCAGTCTTGGTATTGCAACCATTGATACCAATCATAGTGGTACCAACCACATTTTCAAAATTAGTGAGTTCTTCTGAGTAGGCAACAAGAATCCTAAATCTAGCACCAATTATGATACCAAAACCCACAATACCAATACCTATAGTACTATAGCATTTTAGTGCCCCCTCATCCTAGAACACCAGTAACACCAGGGAAATCTGACTCCACTTTGACATCTAGTCCATCACCTCTTCCTCCCCCTCAGCCCGTTAGGGAGCCATCATCTGAACCCATCCCTTGTTCATCCTCACAGGACCAAGACTGAGATCTCATTCTCTGGCTAGACTCCCGAGCACAACTAAGCCATCTGATCCAACATGGGTGACAGGAATAGAGGCCCAAGAGGATGAAGGAGAGGGAAGTGTTGACTACCAAGAGGAAGATGTCCCTTCTAATCCACCTGCAATTCCCTCACTATCGCCTCCTCCATTCTGGAGGATACTGGAACTCCAACTATCCTTTCCCCTCCAGATGACTTGAAATTCTTCCAAGATCACCTGAGCCATAGTGCTGACACTCTCGACATACAACTCAAAGTTGTCTAAGACAATTGATGACATTTTTTGATCACCTTCATTCTTCTGCAGCTGGCAGACTAGCTATGCCAATCAATGGTGGGTTTGAGCCTGTCAAGGCAAACCCATCCTGTATATCTCCCACAACTAAGGCCATGTCTATACTGCTGGAATCGATGCTCTCTCCCATCAACTCCGGACTCCAGCTGCCCGAGAAGAGAAGCGTCTCCTGTCGACACAGCACGGTGTAGACACCTCGGCTAGTTGACCTAAGCTATGTTGACCTAAGCTATGTTGACTTCAGTTACATTATTCACGTAACTGAAGTAGCGTAACTTAGGTTGACTTACTGCAGTAATGTAGATAAGGCCTAAGAGAGCTGATCAGCATTACCAGCCCTTCCCCCACCCACCTCACCCAAGAGGCTTCAAATATTTCTACATGAACTAAGCCCTGTGCTGTTAGGTCTTTGCAGTACATGAGAGATCTAAACAGCTGGCAGGTCTCAAAATGACATTGTAGGACAAGGACCCCAAAAGGCTGGAACTCTTTGGCTGAAAAGTCTGTTCTTCCACCAGTCTCCAAATGCACATAGTAAATTATCAGGTGCTTCTAGTGAAATGTGACTACCTCCAGTGGGATAAAGTGTCTCAGTTTTTGGACAAGCTGTGAGGCAAAAGAAGAGCTGGAGGCCAATTTGTCAGGACAACTTCGCTTCTATCACGTCTGCCTGTGCTATGCCTACCTCAATTTCCGTGCACAAGTTACCATGATTTCAATACTCTGGCATTTCTAAAGAAGTCTAGATAATAGAAGACCTGACCTTTAAGGGACTGCAGCTGTTCTACAGCAAGACAGATAAGGCTGTCCATACTCTGATTCCAGAGCCACTCTGTTGTCTTTGGGCCTCGTATGTCTTTGTTTTAGAGATAAGATATAAAGTGTCAAGTGCTCTTCAGAGAGCTTGCTTCTCTTACCAACAACAGAAGACATTTGGCCTTGAAAAGACCTCATTGTTCAAGAAGTTCAGCCTCCATTGGTACTATCCACATGGCATCATCCAGGCATCAGGTTTGATGTCTTTTGACAAGAGCCCTGTACCAATTCTTGTGGATTCATATACTTTCCTCCCCTCATTTTGGCAATAGCCTTGCCTTTCTTTTGGCAGCATGGGCTGGAATCACCATGGACTGGGTCCTGGAGATAATTGACAAAGACTATTCTGTGCGATTCCATCTCTACATACTCCCCCACCCACTTCCTCATTCCTTTTCAGGGATCCTTCTCATGAGACATCATTAAGAAAAGCAGACTCCCTATTGCAATGTGAGCAGTAGAAGAGTTGTCGCAGGAGGTTTTATTTCCCTTATTTTCTCATCTCGAAAAGGTCTATACCCCATTCTAAATCTGAGAAGACAAAACAGATTCATCCACCTCAAGTTCAGAATGGTGACCTCAGTCTCAATTATTCCCTCCGAGGACCCCCAAAATTGGTTTGTGACACTTGACCTTGAGGACACCTATTTTTACCTGGCAATTCATGCAGCACACAGAAAATACTTGCATTCAGTAGTAGAGAAACACCCACTACCTGTATACATTTCTACCCTTTGGTCTGTCCACAGCACTAAAGGGGTTCGCCAAACAAATGACACTAAATGGTTGCTCATTTACGACATTCAAGGCATTGACATACCCCTCCTGACAATTAGTTAACGTGAGGAAAATCCTCTTGTGACACTGTGTCTCAAAGTAGTACCCTGGAACCCCCATATTCACCACTGTGATATGACTATATGTTTTGTGCCTTGTGAGTTTGCCTTGTGAGATATCATTTTGTAAGTCTTGATCTGTTGAACAATAATATCCTGTTGGATTTTATGCACTATTGTACACGAAGTTATGAAGTATTTCTATATGTGTTACTGAAATATGTTGTGAGGTTGGGAATACCCACAACCAGCCTTTCAATTGCAACAAAGGAGGGCTCAGATAGTGTGGCCCATCAAGAAAACAATCCACTATCGCAGAGGCTCCTTAGAGAAGGCACATACACAATGGAGACTGCTTGACTAATGGGGACTCACTGACCCCCATGTCACAGCAAGTATCTTTCTAGCAGCTGGAAGAAGGTATAAAAAGAGAAACAGTGATATCACCACTTGGCCTCTCTACCTCCCTCCCCTCCCCCCGAAACCCCATCTCAATACCTGGAAGAATGTCTGGAGGAAAAAGACTTTGAACTGGGGAGGAATGGTCCCAGCCTGGAAAGGGAGTCCAGTCTGTATATTGAGGAACAATAACCTGCTTGTACCATCTGTTAGGGTGAGACATTGCTTGATTTAAATCTTGCTTAGTGTGTTAAAGTTAGAATTAGACTGTGAATTTATTTTTGTTAGGTAACCAACTTTGATCTCTATGCCTGCTAGTTATAATCACTTAATCTATCTTTTTGTAGTTAATAAATCTGTTTTATAGTTTATCTAAAACTGTGTTTTGGTGGAAGTGCTTGGGAAATCTCATCTCAGATTACAAAGGCTGGTGCATGTCCACTTTCCTATGAAGAAGAGGCAAACTAAGGGTATGTCTTCACTACCAGCCGGATCGGTGGGCAGCGATCGATCCAGCGGAGATCGATTTATCGTGTCTAGTCTAGATGCGATAAATCGGTCCCGAGTGCTCTCCCGTCGACTCCTGTACTCCAGCGCTGCAAGAGGCGCAGGCAGAGTCGACAGGGGAGCTGCAGCAGTTGACTCACTGTGGTGAAGACTCGATGGTAAGTCGATCTAGGTACGTCGACTTCAGCTACGTTATTCACGTAGCTGAAGTTGCGTAACTTAGATCGATTTCCCCCCACAGTGTAGATCAGGCCTAAGTAATCAACTTACACTGATCTGGCTTCTGACCAGTGCACGACAGTACAGTTTGAGGGTGCAAGGCTGCGGAGTTAGGGGGAGGGGGGGAATTGGCTCGAGGCTCTCTATTGATGGTTCATGAGTGGCTGCAAGATCATTCACGTAACACAGTTGGGTGTGTCCCTGCTTGTGGATGTCTGTATAAGTACAGTGCCTGTTAGGCTTGTAGCTTGACATCAGCATCACAGTGTGAGAGGCAGCCCAGGTTGGTGGAACAGAGGGCTTAGTGGTCCCACAGTCCAGGTTGCACCCCAGGGACCCATCACAGAGGTGAGGTGACCAGTTCTTTATGCACAGTCCTGACCTCATCCCCCTTGGACTCAAGTCAATTAAAGTTAACTCCAGCGCAAATCATAAAGTTTACAGGGGTAGTCATGGACTGAAAATAAGCAAAAGTTTACATCCCTTTGGAAAAGTCTTCAACTACAACTTCATCTCTAGTCTCCAAAAACAACATCGGGAACTTGCCTCAGATTTCTGGGGCATAAGAACATAAGAATGACTCTGCTGGGTCAGACTAATGGTCTGTCTTGCCCAGTATCCTGTCTTCTTACTGGCCAGTGCCGGATGCTTCCAAGGGAATGAACAGCACAGGGCCATTATCAAGTGACCCATACCCTATCATTCGTTTCCAGGTCATTAATGGACCTATCCTTCATGAATTTATCTAATTCTTTCTTTTTTAAACCCAGTTATAGTTTTGGCCTTCACAGCATCTCCTGGCAACAAGTTCCACAAATTAATTGTGCATTGTGTGAAGAAGCACTTCCTTATGTTTGTTTTAAACTTGCTGCCTATTAATATAATATAACCAGGTGACCCCTGGTTCTTGTGTTGTTTAAACGGGTAAAATAACACTTCCTTTTTCACTTTCTCCATACCATTCATGGTTTTATAGACCTCTCCTCCCTTAGTCATCTCTTTTCTAAGATGAACAGTCCCACTCTTTTTAATCTCTCCTTTTATGGAAAACGTTCCATACCCCAGTCATTTTTGTTGCCCTTCTTTGTTGTTCTGTCCAATTCAAATATATCTTTTTTGAGATGAGGCAACCAGAACCACAGTACAGTAGAACCTCAGAGTTACGAACTGACCAGTCCAACCGCACACCTCATTTGGAACCGGAAGTGTGTAATCAGGCAGCAGCAGAGACGGGGGGAGGGGAAGGCAAATACAGTATAGTACTGTGTTAAATGTAAGCTATTAAAAAATAAAGGGAAAGCGGCATTTTTTTCTGAGAGTAAAGTTTCAAAGCTGTATTAAGTTAATGTTCAGTTGTAAACTTTTGAAAGAACAACTGTAACGTTTTGTTCAGAGTTATGAACACTTCAGAGTTACAAACAACCTCCATTCCCAAGGTGTTCGTAACTCAGGTTCTACCCAAGTCAAGGTGTGGGCGTACTTTGGATTTATATAGTGGCATTATATTTTCTATCTTATTATTCATCCCTTTCCTAAGGGTTCCTAACATTCTGTTAGCTTTTGGGACTGCAGCTGCACATGGAGCAAATGTTTTCAGAGAACTATTTATGATAACTACAAGATCTTTCTTGAGTGGTAAGAGCTAATTTAGACCCCATCATTTTGTATGTGTAATTGGGATTATTTTTTCCAATGTGCATTACTTCGCATTTATCAACATTGAATTTCAACTGCCCTTTTGTTGCCCACTTATCCAGCTTAGTGAGATCTCTTTGTAACTCGTCAGTCAGCTTTGGACTTAACTGTCTTGAGTAATTTTGTATCATCTGCAAATTTTGCCACCTCACTGTTTACCTCCTTTTCCAGATCACTTATGAATATGTTGAACAGCACAGATCCCAGTACAGAGCCTTGGGGGACCCCACTGTTTACCTCTATTCTGAAAACTGACCATTTATTCCTATCCTTTGTTTCCCATCTTTTAACCAGTTACTGATCCATGAAATCACCTTCCTTTTTATCCCATGACTGCTTCGCTTGCTTAAGAGCCTTTGGTCTGGGACCTTGTCAAAGTCTTTCTGGAAGTCCAAGTACACTATATCCACTGGATCACCCTTGTCCACATACTTATTGACTCCCTCAAAGAAAAAACAACTGCAAGGATTAAGCATTAAGAATAGCTTTGTTGAGGTCCAGCGTAAAGGTTACAAGCAAAAGAAAAGACACCTTGGGTTAGCACAGAGGAATCCACAAGCCATAAAGAAATAAACCTAATCGCGTCTTCCTAGATATTTCTTGATCTACTTACATATCTGGGGTTTTAAATGAGTAGTTTCTAGGTATGATACTGAAGATTTTTCATACCTGGCCCAAAGCTTCTTACAGCATAACTGCAGCCCTGTCTGCCTCTTCCCGGAGAACAACCACAGACAGACAAAAGGGGAGTCATTTTTCAATTTGAAAAAGTTTTAGCCTTCCCATTGGCTCTTTTGGCCAGGTGTCCACTCACTTCCTTTTACCTATGCATAGTAGTGAGACTTTTTAACCCTTTACAGGTAGAGCAATTAGAGAACAGCCACTAAGAGCGGTTTTATAGCTGCTGGCTGGCTGGGTGACCATAAAAGGGAGCTGCTCTACCCCCTTCATTTATCACAGATGTGCTATGCTTTTCCTTTCTACCAAAAGACACAAGATCCGATTAAGTGCAAACTGGTGGTGTGACCTCCTGTATAGCACAGGCCATCACCAGCACAGTAAACCCAACAACTGAAATTAGACCAAAATATTTCAGCGCACAGGAGACTAGGCTGTTATGTGCCACAGACAGAGAATAGGAGGAACCAAGGAACCCAGATATGAGTCAACAGTGTGCCCTTGTTGCCAAGAAGGCTAACGGCATTTTGGGCTGTATAAGTAGGGGCATTGCCAGCAGATCGAGGGACGTGATCATTCCCCTCTATTTGGCATTGGTGTGGCCTCATCTGGAGTACTGTCCAGTTTTGGGCCCCACACTACAAGAAGGAGTCCAGCGGAGGGCAACAAAAATGATTAGGGGGCTGGAGCACGTGATTTATGAGGAGAGGCTGAGGGAACTGGGATTATTTAGTCTGCAGAAGAGAAGAATGAGGGGGGATTTGATAGCTGCTTTCAACTACCTGAAAGGGGGTTCCGAAGCGGATGGATCTAGACTGTTATCAGTGGTACCAGATGACAGAACAAGGAGTAATGGTCTCAAGTTGCAGTGGGGGAAGTTTAGGTTGAATATTAGGAAAAACTTTTTCACTAGGAGGGTGGTGAAGCACTGGACTGGGTTACCTAGGAGGTGGTGGAATCTCCTTTCTTAGGAGTTTTTAAGGTCAGGCTTGACGAAGCCCTGGCTGGGATGATTTAGTTGGGGATTGGTCCTGCTTTGAGCAGGGGGTTGGACTAGATGACCTCCTGAGGTCCCTTCCAACCCTGAGATTCTATGATTCGAAGGTGCACCAGTGTGTAGGGCCCCCGCAATGTCAGGGAAATGATTAAGTGAGATATACCCAGATAATCTTAGCAAGTGATCCACCACCACGTGCTGCAGAAGAAGGCGAAAATACCCCAAGCTCACTGTCAGTCTGACTCGGAGGAAGATTCAGTTATAAGGCAACTGGAAGGAGTACATATGTGACGATATGTAAACAAGAGGGGAAAGAGCCAGGAGTCATTCAACCTGGTTGGAAATATCAAATGTTACCAAGTATTCAGCGATTACTGGAGTGTGTGTATATGGAAGAACAGAACACACCAGCTACAGTGACATCGTTGATGGGCGTTTTTGTGAAGCAAGCAGCTATCAAGAGAGGTACTTCAGCCATCCTAAGAAGGTANAAAGCAGCTATCAAATCCCCCCTCATTCGTCTCTTCTGCAGACTAAACAATCCCAGTTCCCTCAGCCTCTCCTCATAACTCACGTTATCAATCATCAGTGGTGACTAGTTAGCATGGAGAGAGAATTCAGAAAGGACAACAGGATGGTATGCTGACTCACTGGAATGAAAATATGAGCTGTAATTGCAAGATTGAATGGGATTATGAAGTCATCTGGCAAGTCTGCACTGGTGTTGCTACATATTGGAATCACGTCATCACATGGAACTTGACACACTATAGAATATTTCAGAGATCTTGGGAGAGCAGAAGAAGAGGAAAGATCATAGAATATCAGGGTTGGAAGGGACCTCAGGAGGTCATCTAGTCCAACCCCCTGTTCAAAGCAGGACCAATCCCCAGACAGATTTTTGCCCCAGATCCCTAAATGGCCCCGTCAAGGATTGAACTCACAATCCTGGGTTTAGCAGGCCAGTGCTCAAACCACTGAGCTATCCCTCCCCTCTTAAGGTCATCTTATTGAAGAGCCTTCCAGTTTCATGAGAGAGAAGGCAGAAAATATTGGAGGCGAACCATTGGCTGATGTGAAGCTGAAGTTTTTGGTTTCTTCGACGTATTAGGCCAAGTTACAGCAGGATCCAGGGCTGTATAAACAGGATGGGCCTGCATCTCACAAGCATAGTGGCTAATCTTCTCAGTTGGAGATTAGCTGGAGCAGGGAGGGTCCCCCAATGTGAAGGGAGGGTGCTAAGAAGGCATGTGCAGTACAAATTCAATGTCATGAAAAACTTGAATCAAGGTGGCAAAGAATGTGAACAGAAGAAAATTTTCACTTACTAATTCTAGGGGACTGGGTAACAAGAAGAACTGGAAATTTTCATTGAAAAGAAATTTGCTATAACTGGCATTACAGAAACCTGGTGGGATAATTTGCATGATTGGAATGTTAAAATTAGTGGCTATATTTTTTTAAGAAGGATAGCATGTGTAAAAAGGCAGTGTGTGGGTGGCAATTTACATGAAAGATATCATTACCTGTTTTAGAGTTCTTGATAATTCTGAACCACAGCATCTTGAAATGCATATTGATCAATGTGGAAACAAAGCCCAGAAGGGGGTATTGGTGGGTGTGTGCTACAGACCATCAAATCAGAACAGAATGAGTTTCTCCTTAAGTGCCCGTCTGTAATGTTTGGACAGTAATTGTGATATTATGGGGGATTGCTGGAGGTCTCATGCAGACAGAAGTAGAACACCATTAGAATGTCTAAAAGGTATAGATAATTTTCTAACAGAAAAGATATTGCACCCAACACAAGGTGATTCTACTTTGGACCTCATCGTGACACATAAAGGTGAATTAATTGCTGAAATAGATGCTGGTGGTTGCCTAGGGACTAGTGATCATGACCTGATTTAAACTCAATATGGGCAAATGAAGGACCCTCACAACCAATAAAATATGGTTCATTGAAGGTAGCAATTGGAAATAAAATAATATATAACAATGGGAAACTAGGTAGTAATTTATATAAATTAAAAGTTATGAAATATAGAAAATTGATAAGGGAAGACTCATGGCTGACGAGGGCTAAGGACAATGAGTTTTTTAAAAGTATATTAAGAACAAAAGAAATCCTAGTAATGGTAAGGTCCATTGCTAGATAGAGATGGTAAATTGTTACTAATGATTCAGAAAAGGCAGAAGAGTTCAATAAATTTTCTGTCCTGTACTTGGAAAAAACTAGGATGATATACTCTTTTCATCTGAGAGTGATTTTCTAGTCCATTTGTAACTAAGGAGGATATTAGCATCTATTAAGGCAAAATATTCTTAAATCAGCAGGCCTGAATATCTTGCACCCAACAGCTCTAAAAGAGCTGGCTGAGGAGATCTTTGGCCTGCTGATAATTTTTAATAAATCATGTAATACCAGGGAAATTCCAGAAGACTGGAAGACAGTTAATGTACCAATATTCAAAAAGGCGAGTTAGGTCAGTTAGTTTGACATCAGTTCTGGGCAAATTAATGGAAAAACTGATGTGGAATTCAATTAATAAAGAATGAAAGGATAGGACTATAGTTAAAGCCAGTCAATATGGTTTTATGGAAAATAAGTCTAGTCAAACAAACCTGATTTGATTTTTTGAGGAGATGACAAGTTTGGTTGATGTAAAAGACTTAGATTTTTGAAAGGCATTTGACTAAATACCACATGGCATTCTGATGAATATTATCACTATACAGTGTCAGTAAAGCATATGTTAAGTGGATAAAGAAATGGGTATCTCACAGATCTCAAAAAGTAGCTGTCAATGAGGAATCATTGTTGAATGAGGATGTTTCTAGTGGAATTTCACAGGGATCAATATTAGGGCCAATGCTATTCAACATTTTCATTGATGATTTGGAAATAAAATCACTGCTGATAAAATTTGGGGATGACCAACAGATTGGCAGAATGGTAAATAATGGTGAGACCGGGGCAGTCATGCAAAGCAATCTGGATCGCTTAATAACCTGAGGCCACCCAAATAAAAATTTTTACTACAAAGTTACATATTTAGGAACAAGGAATTGGGGCCAGAGCTACAGAATGTGGAACTGTATCCTGGAAAGCAGTGACTATGAAAAGGATTTAGGGGTCATAGTGGACATGTAACTCAACACTTTCCTAGTGTAATTCTGTGGCAAAAATGTCTAATGCAAGCCTTGTATGTATAAACAGGGGAGTAGTGAGTAGGAGTAGGGATATGATTTTTTTACCTCTGTATATGGCGTGCTTAGACCAATTGTGGAATACTGCATACAGTTCTGATGTCCATGTTTTTAAAAGGGTGTTGAAACATTGAAGAGGGTGCAGAAAAGAACCCCAAAGTCATTTGAGGGCTGCAGAACAATGCCCTACAGTAGGGGTGCCCATATATGGCCCACCAGAGCATTTTCAAAAGACCCGCAGCCTGCTTCAACACAATGTGTGAACAGCCACTTCATTAGCATTTTGTCATCATGTTTACATCATTTTAATTTACATAAATGTGTAAATAGACAATACTGTACATAGAAACAACCTACCTAAATACATACAAAGCAAGTTGAACTTAAAATATAAATCAATACAGGTGACTTTAAATCTTATTAAAATATGTAGAATCTGTTTGGCCCACACAAGGTTGTGCTTAGGTTTATGTGGTCCTCCTGTGTAATAAGGTTGGGCACCACTGCACAGGAAGAGACTTTGGGAGCTCAATCACTTTAGCTTATCAAAAAGATTAGAAGGTGACTTAATTATGATGTATAAATTCCTTCACAGGAGAAAATACTGGCTTACTTAAAGGTCTTTTTAATCTAGCCCAGAAAAGCAAATAGATGATGTGTTGCCTATGGGGATAAATGCTTCAGCAGCATGTCTTAATGGAGACTTGTAAAGCAGCAACTTGAAGTTCCAAACACCTTTACTAATCCAGGTTTGGGGTGTGCCTTGTGAATTACTGCACAACAGAAGAAATCCTGCTTTCCAGTAGGATTGTGAGGGGGATCTCAATGAGGGAGATGCTCACCTCTGTGTTCTCCTCCCTTAAGTCACAGGAGGAAATGTTCTGGCCCATGGGTGGTCAAACATAACTATTTTGCCGCCCCAAAAAAGTAAGTGTGCATTAAATGATACAGTCAGGTCTTGGTCTATTACAAGTGCATTTAAAAAATCTAATTTACTTTTCATTATTCATTTTACTCTTTGCATTTCTCTCAGGTTAGGTAATGAAAATGGTTCAAGGATTTGCTTTAATTTTACATTGAAATATTATAATATAAGCCAATCAAAAAGAGTCATTATTTGCTTGTAACAAGGACTCCTGTTCAAAGGATGGCCATGATATAACATTAATTTATTTAGCTTAAGAAAGAAAAGATTTAAGGGTGACTTAATTACAGTCTGTAAGTACCTACATGGGGAACAAATATTTAATAATGGGCTCTTCAGTCTAGCAGTGAATGGTATAATGTGATCCGCTTGCTAGAAATTGAAGCTACACAAATTCAGACTGGAAATAAGGCGTAAAAAGTTAATTAACCATTGGAACAATTTACCAAGGTCATGGTGGATTCTCCTTCACTGACAATTTTTAAATCAAAGATTGGACGTTTTCTCTCAAAGCTGTGCTCTAGATATTATTTTGGGGATGTTCTATGGCCCGTTATACAGGAGGTCAGACTAGATGATCACAGTGGTCCCTTCTGTCTTTGAATATTTCATAGATTCATCGATTTTTAAAGCAGTTCTATGAAAGATTTGTGTTTTTCCTTTTCAGCTTTAATAAAATATATACGACCAGTATTTGTGTCTCGGTCAGACCAGGATTCTCGTAGAAAAACTGTTGAAGAGATAAAGAGACGTGCTCAATCTGATGGCAAATGGCCACAGGTATAGTATAACCTCTTTTATGTGATATTTGACATTTGTAGGCTTTGAGTAGCAAATTTTAGTCTTTTTTTTTTTTTTTTTTTTCTCTCTCCATAGAGGACACATTAGACCTACATGCTTTTTCTCCATGAATGCAAGATTTA
Source organism: Platysternon megacephalum (assembly GCA_003942145.1). Taxonomy (NCBI): domain Eukaryota; kingdom Metazoa; phylum Chordata; order Testudines; family Platysternidae; genus Platysternon; species Platysternon megacephalum. The sequence continues at coordinate 792,699 of QXTE01000328.1, read as the reverse complement.
AAATGTTTCTTTGCACAACACATTGCTAGCATGATCTTTAAGTTATATTGTAACAATTTTTAGTCCTTGGAGAAAATTTCCATTGGACCAAAAATGTTAGTAGCATCTGAAGCCTTTAAATTTAATCAGCAGCTGAGGTTCTTGCACTTGAATTTTATAATTGTTATGATATGGTACACTTTTGGGGGGAGGGAGGAAATAGAAAAGAAGGGACGGTTATGACTACTGTATTTCAGCCCTAAACTTTCTAGAAGTATGTGCATTTTTATTTTAAAATTTGAAGCATATTAAAAACTCTCCTGTTTTCTGAAGATAGCCAGTCTCTGGCTTTAGTCTTAGCACTAGATGTGCATCTATGTAATCCCTTTTCTCAGTAAGTGCACATATTAATAAGTCATATTTGATAAGCATATGTGCCAACGTAATCGGGCAAACAAATAGATTTTAAATAGACATACATTTCTATTAGAGTAGTTCCTGATTTTGTGGGGTCCCTCAGTGAGAGAGGACTTGGCATGTACTCCCTTTCCTATACCATTAGCACCCACAACAATGGAGAAGAGCTTGGAGCCTGTTCTTTCCTGGACAATACAAACTTATATAAAGTCCCACATTTTATTAATAGAATTGATATGCACACATCTTGTTACCCCAGATGGAGTTTCACAGACACTTCAGTTTAAACACACTTCAGTTTAAACACACACTTAAACACACATAAGATAAAACAGGTTTGTTAACTAAAAAGAGATTTTGAGAGTACAAATGATGAGGCATTAAAGTCAGAAATGGTTACAAGAAAAATAAAGATAAAACGTAACTAGTGCCTTATTTAACAAACTACATTAAACAAAGTTTATTTCACCACATTCTCTCAGCAGTCTCACTGACCAAACTTCTTAGGTCAGTGTTACCAGATTTGCCTGTTACTTTGGGGTATGCTCATTTATTAGGGTTACTCTTCTGGGGGTGGGAGGGGAGGTTCTGTAATTCTATCAATGTACTGCTTGTGTCACTTGATTTCATACGGAACTCTACTTCTCCCTTCTGCAAGTTCCCTCCCAAAGGAGCTATCCTGCAGGGCCTAGGTTCCCCAGGGCTGGGTTCCTCCAGCCCCAGAATGAGATATGAACACACACACAGATTAACAGAGCATGTCTGAGCGGACTGGGTCAATCAGCACTCCCAAGCTGTCACCCTTATATGCCCCTGGACTCAGCAGGCTGGGTCGAGCACCGCTTCCAAGCTGCCACCCTAATATGCCACAGGCACCACACCAGAATAGAGTACGCCCGAGGAGACTAGGTCGAGCAGCACTTCCAAGCTGCCACCCTCATATGCCACAGGTTCAGCACGTCCCTATCCCCACTTTCACATTACAACTGTTCTGGTAGTAACCCACTTGATGAGCAAACCTCACAGGATTTTTGGGCGCTACAGGGATCTTTAGCTTAGGTAAGAGGAGCATTGTTGCAGAGCAAATGGGGAAGCCAAAAACACGAGAGAGGGAGGGAGGGAAGCAACCAGCTTAACCATAAAAGTTATTTATTGCCTGGTAGTAACCATACAAGGAGAGCCAAACAAACAAAACAGTTACAATATTAAATCTAGCTTAAATTTGATTACAAAAGTCAGGTTTAGAAAACTATACCTGATCACCCAAGTCAGGGTTGGAAAGCTATACCTAGAGTAGAAAAAAAAAGATAGCAAGAGGGAGGGAGAGTTGGGCTCTCACCACTCCATGAAGCTTGAACTGGTCAGGGTTTCCAGGTGGTGGTGGTAGCTGAGGGTCTGGAGTGCTGGAGACAGGCAGAGCCCACAGCATGATCAGTCAGGAGAAGATGAAGTCCCAATGGAACTGATGCAGATTTTGGATCCAGGCATCAGAACCCTTACTTGAGCGTGAGTAGGGGTTTTTGTAGGGAAACAATAATGATTCAAGGGAGAACTCTAGATTTGTTTATGGGTAAACTGATGTTTCAGAGGAGTATACCAAAGTTGTTTTGTTCAGGCTAGACAATAGGAACTGATCATTCCTGGCTATGGGCGGTGTTCCTTCGAGGGAGTTCACAATGCAATTAGGCAGCTTCAGTATTTTGGATACCAATAAAGGATTTATTACTAGATTTGGTCTGATAACTACTGCGCTGGGTGTGTGCAGGCGTGGGTTCAATAACATCTGGAGCAAAGATCCCCCATCATGCAGTGCTTCCCTGCTTTTCTGGTCCCAGAGTTCAGTGTGGTTCTTGCCTTGGAACCTCTGTTCTCCATTCTGTATGCTAATGGAGATGCCTCCCTGTCCCATCTTCGATGCAGATAAGGCTAGGGGAGTTGCTTTAATCATGTCACCATTGTCCGGAGGGGTTTAGGTGTGTCTCCCACTCTTTGTAAGTCTTTCTTCTGGTCAGTTTTGGATCAAGCAGAGGCTGGGGTGTGCGGGGGGGTCCTTCATGAGTCCGACAGGCTAGATACTGCGCCCTGGTTCCCTAAGACCACAGAACTGGCGGGTAACATCGGGACCCCTTCTCCAGTTCAATAGCTGCTTCCTTTGTTATTTTTGGTGTAGTGAATCGAAGGACAAAGAAAGAGGAGGGGTGCCTTAGGGTGTTTGTCCCTCATGTTTATAGTATCGGTCCCTTTCTTGGAAAACATTTCCAGCTGAGATTCAGGAGACAGAGTCTCCATAGGAAAGGATGTTCCCTGCTGCTTTTCCTTACCTGTTGGATCCTATTTTTTGTTTCCCGTCCTGCTTGATGACTTTGTTTACTGTTTAAATGCAAATTAAGCAGAGCATACATTCCTTTGTTTGAGACGGACCTGTTTGCCAACCTCAGTTTGGAACATGTGTTAATAACACCATACGGTGGAATCGTATAACTTCACATACAATGTTTTTACACACATTTTATGAGGACAGTATTGACCAGCAAATTATACGTTTTCAAATGATATCTTAAAAGCATACTTTGTACAAAGATTATTACAATAGTGTCTAGGGAGTGGATATGGGTACATTGTCACCCCTCCCAAATAAAAACCACTTTGGAAAACACTAGTGGTGCGTCCTTTCTTACATGCTCTGAATACTGAAGTAGTTATCAGTGTTGACATTTAAAGTATCGTTGCAAAGTTAGCACCTATTGAAATGTATGTAACAGTTACATCTGAGAACCATTGGTTGTGTTATGCTCTCTTCAAACTCAAGCAGGCCTCTCTCCATCAGTTACACATGGTTTGTGTGTTTTTTAAAATGAAACTGAGAATCTGGAAAATAGTTTAGCAGTCTGTTCCCCCTGTTCTCCCACCAGCTAGTCCTTCATGCTACCCCGTGCCATGGAAAACACTGTTTTAAAGAATAAATAAAATATCCTATTCCACAGTTTAGGTGCCAGATTCCATGCATCTGAAAGTCTTGTTGACTTCAAAAGACCATGCAGTCATTTAAACATTTTCTTTAACTTGCTTACTTTTTTCTTAAATTACTATAACACAGATGTGAAGAGTTTTAATATTGGTTTTGAAAAGATGTAAATACAACAAATATTCTGTAACAGTAAATTTTGTTTTTGTTCCAAGATAATGATATTCCCAGAAGGAACTTGCACAAACCGATCTTGTCTAATTACCTTCAAGCCTGGTAGGTATGAAGCATAGCTTTCTTTACAGAATGTTCTCATATTGTATAATTTTTTAAATATATTGGTTGCCATTGTAAGTGGTTTGCAGTTATAGAATTTGAATAAAAAAACTGGTAGTGAGGTGCAGTTGAAGTGGAATTTTTTGATCCTATAAATGGACTCTAGTTTTATCATTACACAAAACTTACATCTAATTAAATTTACCATTTTTGACTGTTTTCTGGAATGTGTATAAGAATCTGAAAGACGAGTGTTTCTCCTACTGAATTTTTGCATTCCTTATGATGATGGAGCAGTCTTAGAACCCCTCTGAAACATGCAGTCTAATGGTTCAATGTACATCTGTGACTATTTGAGGCTGCTACAATACTTGCTGCTGGGCAGTCTGTAGTTGACTGTCTTCTTCCCATTGGATGCCACACATGTTCTTCAGCGGAGATGCCCTCTGGCCAGGCCTATGCTAAGACTTCTGGCAATATAGTAATATCAGTTAGGAGGACTCTTCTCCCCTCGCCCCTCCCCCCCCCCATTTCTGTACTGCCAAAAGCCCTACTGTAAACACAGTTATAGTAGTACCAAAGTGCTTTTGCTGGTATAGCTTATTTGGCATAGTTTGTCAACTCAGTATAAGCTATACCAGCAAAAGAACTTTTATACTAATATAAATGTGTGTATGTTAGGAGAGTTTGCTGGCTCTCCTGCTCCCCGTTGCACTCTAGACCACCCAGAAACATGCTACAAAATCCCTTTACTGCCTCAAGTTCCTATTGCACTCACACTTCCAGTTTTCCACTGATCCAGCCCATTCTGCTCTCCACCCCCATTGCAAATGTACTCAACCTCCCTACTTCCCCTGGTCCTAGCTGTCTTAGTCTCCACTCCCTTCACCCACTTCCTCTGAAATCTTATTGCCTCTGACTTTCCCACTTGCTTCTTGGTGCCAAAAGTCCTTTTCAGAGTCATTACTTTGCAGAATACATTTCCCCATTCTGCATGGCCTACGTTCTTTGTTCCTAGCTGGGTGACCTTCCAGATGCACTTTAATACAGGCAAATGGTTCATATGAGCTGTTCTTGCCAGGCACTCCAGATTACTCTGTGTAAGTGATCTGTTTATCTGATTTACCACTTGACAGATCTTTATCTGCAAACTTTACTGGTAGAGATTGTATATCTTCTTCCTGACCACTGATAGACATTAAATACCACTGAGACAAGAACAGATTGCTGCTTGACCCCCCTCAAAGTACCTTCAGTTAGTGGTGGTGAATCCACATTAATAATTACACTTTGTACAATAGTTTTTAATCTTTTATGTGATATATTTTAGAGTGCTATTTTTAATCAGAATGTATTGTAGTACAAAGTCAAATGCCCTACAGAAGTCTGTTATGTCAGCACAGTTACCTTTATCAACAAAACTGGTAACTTCATAAAAATATATCAAATTTGTTTGCGAGACTTTTTTATGAGATACTTGACTATCAGTTTTTTACGAAATTCACATCTGACAACAACTGTTAAAAGGCAGAAACAACAAATATATATACAAAAATCAACAATCCTGACCATGAGTCAAATTTAGGGATTGGGCTGTAATAAAATATGTATGTCTTCATAATTGATTATGATTTATGTAGGTTTTGGTGGATTTCGAATGTCTATATTTCCATTCTTCTAAATGATTGTATCTTCTAAATAAGATAGGTATATACATTGTTGTCAGTTACCAACACTGCCTTTTTTTAAATGACTTTTTCTGTGGAATATTGATGTATATTTTGCTACTTCCAGATCTTGTATTCTTTCCACTAGCATGCTATGAATTTCTGCTACTGTACACACCAGACTAACGACGTAACCAATAATCACATAATCTTTTTTGTAATGAGTAATTTATTTGACAATAAGAAAATATGCCAAAGAGTAATAATATGTAATGTGTGCTTTCCAGGAGCATTTATTCCTGGAGTTCCTGTCCAGCCAGTAGTTTTGCGTTATCCGAACAAATTGGTAAGTTCAGCTTGCTCTGCAGATTAAGGGTAATACAATATGTTACTTTTTTGGACATTGCCAGCCCCACTAGATGGAACCAAGAACAATTAGAAAAGAGGAACTGTCCACAGGTTGTACAAGGGAATGTGCAGGCCATTAGACACTTGGGGAATGAATGTATGAATGAGTAAAGCAAAATGGCCAAGAAACAGTATTTAGTCCACGGGGTCATTTTCAGTTAATTCATTATGCTTTTCTGGGATGATGGGTAAACATCCTGCCCATAAAAAGACGAAAAGGAAGGGACTGTAGGCCTTGCAGGAGCCTAGGCATAACTTGCTGTGTGAACCAAAGGTTGTGAACCAGAGCAGAACTGGCCTTAGCAGAATAGTAATTCACTGGGTATCAGCTAACCAAGTAAGCACATTCCTGACTGGAGAGGATGGTACAAAAAGACACAAATCTCTCAAGTAACTATTTAAAAGCATTCATAAGAGATAATACAAGAATACACTGACCCCTTGTAAAGATAAGGAGGGGATGACAGGATAATGGATAAGTATCTTTTGTTCGAACTCACGTGTATGAGGATTAGGGTGGTAACTAACACCTACTGGAGTGTAGTAGCTAACTTGTTTGTATCAAAATATAAAAGGAGAAGTGATAGGAGGGGGATCTTTGCGCTAGTCTAGGGGATAGAATCCTAGTGTCCTGATTGAACTGCTACCATTGTTGCAGGCATACATGTGTTAGTATACCTGTAGCTCCTATGAGACACTTGTACTGTGCTTTGTCAACAATAAACCTGGCTGAGCGCCTTGGCCATCAAACCGAACCTTGTGGTCTTTCTTTATGAATAACATCAAGGGTTGTTGAATCAGCAAGCTGCGCTCTCTGCTAGTGCAGCTAACACTGGAGCTCCAAGGACAGCAGCACTAGTAGCATTAATAACTTAGCAGCCTTAACAATACTCCACAGCACTAATACCATCTGATTTCCTCATGTATTCCTTTCATACTCCTTCATATTCTGCTGCATGATAATTTCCTTTGTTTTTTTGACCCTTGTCCTTACTTAAAGCCTACAGCAACAATTTTGCTTATTCCATTGCTTTGCAGATTTCCATGGCTTGTTCTCCAGTCAGCTAACAATTTCTCTGTAAATATGTGCTTTCTCATCACTGTAGTCTACCACCAGCCTGTCTTTTACCAGGAAGTCCTCAAAGGGGCCTTAAAATTGCAAGACTGGCTCTTGAGCGTCGAGCTTGTGACACATTCTTCAATACTTTCTTGTTCCTTTTGCACTCTTGTGTGGAAGAGGAATCTTTCAAAGATTTCACTTTCTAGGTACACGAGTGAGAGCTGGAAGCTATTATAAATATTTAGAGCATCTACATCAGCCACAGATAACATCAATGTTCTGGCACTACTCGTTGTCTGTGTTTACATAACAGGGTAGTGAGAGCCTATTATAAGCTTCAGCCAGTCTGTCTCCTGCAGCCAGGAACCCCACCTTCCAAAATAGAGACTGATCATTGGTCTTTGCAGCCACTGCCCATATCCTTACTTAGTAATGACAGTTAATCCACACATGGGGTAGGAGGGACACATGAGTTACAACTGCTTGAGGTGACTTTTGGGTTGAGAGTTTTTTGCCCAGGAATGTTAACAGATGCAACAAACTTTCCCAGGTCAGAGAGGTCATATCAGCTGCTTAAAGTGGTGGCCAGAATACTGAGTTGAATCCATTACCTAATGATATCACTGCCCAGAAAAGAGGTACTATGAAATTGCCCTCTTTTGAGAAACGACTGTCCTATTTGCTGGTCAAATAGTGGCAATCTAGGGAGGAGGCTTGATTTCTTTGGTATCTACAGGACTGTGGTTGCTGCTCTAGGCCATAGGTGTACTCTGATTTGAGAGATTCAGGCAAACACTCAGACGCCTGAGGGAGGGTGCCTGAAAATGAAATACTCTTATAAAAGAAACCCAGACTTAATAGGTCTGCAGTTCCAGGGTACTTTAGCAGCTCCAGGATCACCAATAGCAGCCCTTCTAGCAATGGAAGATTACAACTGGCTATTGGAAGTTGCCACATCACCCTAGAAGTAGGATAAGTCTTAAGTCACATTCCAGCATTGGTTATGGTAGAAAGTGCCCCTTTTTTCTTTTAATATAACATATTTTGGTTTTTATCGAGATCAGAAACAATGTTAAACTCAAGATTTAACTTTAGCCATTATAGTCAATTCACTATTTCTTTTTCTTAGCTGCTGACCTTTCAGATTCATTTAAGCATATTTAAGTTTGATTTTTGTGTTTTTTGTTCATAGAATCATAGAATATCAGGGTTGGAAGGGACCTCAGGAGGTCATCTAGTCCAACCCCCTGCTCAAAGCAGGACCTAATCCTAACTAAATCATCACAGCCAGGGCTTTGTCAAGCCTGACCTTAAAAACCTCTAAGGAAGGAGATTCTACCACCTCCCTAGGTAACCCATTCCAGTGCTTCACCACCCTCCTAGTGAAAAAGTTTTTCCTAATATCCAATCTAAACCTCCCCCACTGCAACTTGAGACCATTACTCCTTGTTCTGTCATCTGGTACCACTGTGAACAGTCTAGATCCATCCTCTTTGGAACCCCCTTTCAGGTAGTTGAAAGCAGCTATCAAATCCCCCCTCATTCTTCTCTTCTGCAGACTAAACAATCCCAGTTCCCTCAGCCTCTCCTCATAACTCATGTGCTCCAGCCCCCTAATCATTTTTGTTGCCCTCCGCTGGACTCTTTCCAATTTTTCCACATCCTTCTTGTAGTGTGGGGCCCAAAACTGGACACAGTACTCCAGGTGAGGCCTCACCAATGTCGAATAGAGGGGAACGATCACGTCCCTCGATCTGCTGGCAATGCCCCTACTTATACAGCCCAAAATGCCGTTAGCCTTCTTGGCAACAAGGGCACACTGTTGACTCATATCCAGCTTCTCGTCCACCGTAACCCCTAGGTCCTTTTCTGCAGAACTGCTGCCTAGCCACTCGGTCCCTAGTCTGTAACAGTGCATGGGATTCTTCCGTCCTAAGTGCAGGACTCTGCACTTGTCCTTGTTGAACCTCATCAGGTTTCTTTTGGCCCAATCCTCTAATTTGTCTAGGTCCCTCTGTATCCTATCCCTACCCTCCAGCGTATCTACCACTCCTCCCAGTTTAGTGTCATCTGCAAATTTGCTGAGAGTGCAGTCCACGCCATCCTCCAGATCATTAATGAAGATATTGAACAAAACCGGCCCCAGGACCGACCCTTGGGGCACTCCACTTGAAACCGGCTGCCAACTAGACATGGAGCCGTTGATCACTACCCGTTGAGCCCGACGATCTAGCCAGCTTTCTATCCACCTTATAGTCCATTCATCCAGCCCATACTTCTTTAACTTGCCGGCAAGAATACTGTGGGAGACCGTATCAAAAGCTTTGCTAAAGTCAAGGAATAACACATCCACTGCTTTCCCCTCATCCACAGACCCAGTTATCTCCTCATAGAAGGCAATTAGGTTAGTCAGGCATGACTTGCCCTTGGTGAATCCATGCTGACTGTTCCTGATCACTTTCCTCTCCTCTAAGTGCTTCAGAATTGATTCCTTGAGGACCTGCTCCATGATTTTTCCAGGGACTGAGGTGAGGCTGACTGGCCTGTAGTTCCCCGGATCCTCCTTCTTCCCTTTTTTAAAGATGGGCACTACATTAGCCTTTTTCCAGTCATCCGGGACCTCCCCCGATCGCCATGAGTTTTCAAAGATAATGGCCAATGGCTCTGCAATCACATCCGCCAACTCCTTTAGCACCCTCGGATGCAGCGCATCCGGCCCCATGGACTTGTGCTCGTCCAGTTTTTCTAAATAGTCCCGAACCACTTCTTTCTCCACAGAGGGCTGGTCACCTTCTCCCCATACTGTGCTGCCCAGTGCAGCAGTCTGGGAGCTGACCTTGTTCGTGAAGACAGAGGCAAAAAAAGCATTGAGTACATTAGCTTTTTCCACATCCTCGGTCACTAGGTTGCCTCCCTCATTCAGTAAGGGGCCCACACTTTCCTTGACTTTCTTCTTGTTGCTAACATACCTGAAGAAACCCTTCTTGTTACTCTTAACATCTCTTGCTAGCTGCAACTCCAAGTGTGATTTGGCCTTCCTGATTTCACTCCTGCATGCCTGAGCAATATTTTTATACTCCTCCCTGGTCATTTGTCCAATCTTCCACTTCTTGTAAGCTTCTTTTTTGCGTTTAAGATCAGCAAGGATTTCACTGTTTAGCCAAGCTGGTCGCCTGCCATATTTACTATTCTTTCTACACATCGGGATGGTTTTTTCCTGCAACCTCAATAAGGATTCTTTAAAATACAGCCAGCTCTCCTGGACTCCTTTCCCCCTCATGTTATTCTCCCAGGGGATCCTGCCCATCAGTTCCCTGAGGGAGTCAAAGTCTGCTTTTCTGAAGTCCAGGGTCCGTATTCTGCTGCTTTCCTTTCTTCCTTGTGTCAGGATCCTGAACTCGACCATCTCATGGTCACTGCCTCCCAGGTTCCCATCCACTTTTGCTTCCCCTACTAATTCTTCCCGGTTTGTGAGCAGCAGGTCTAGAAGAGCTCTGCCCCTAGTTGGTTCCTCCAGCACTTGCACCAGGAAATTGTCCCCTACACTTTCCAAAAACTTCCTGGATTGTCTGTGCACCGCTGTATTGCTCTCCCAGCAGATATCAGGGTGATTAAAGTCTCCCATGAGAACCAGGGCCTGCGATCTAGTAACTTGTGCTAGTTGCCGGAAGAAAGCCTCGTCCACCTCATCCCCCTGGTCTGGTGGTCTATAGCAGACTCCCACCACGACATCACCCTTGTTGTTCACACTTCTAAACTTAATCCAGAGACTCTCAGGTTTTTCTGCAGTTTCATACCGGAGCTCTGAGCAGTCATACTCCTCTCTTACATACAATGCAACTCCCCCACCTTTTCTGCCCTGCCTGTCCTTCCTGAACAGTTTATATCCATCCATGACAGTACTCCAGTCATGTGAGTTATCCCACCAAGTCTCTGTTATTCCAATGACATCATAGTTCCTTGACTGTGCCAGGATTTCCAGTTCTCCCTGCTTGTTTCCCAGGCTTCTTGCATTTGTGTATAGGCACTTAAGATAACTCGCTACTTTCTTTTATTCTGTTTCTGTTTTAAGCAGTGATGAAGGTATTAAAGCAAGATTTTGACATTGTCCATAACTTTCAAGATCCTGGGACTCTTAATCTTATTGATTCTGAATTGAGCTTGGGTACCTAGCATCAAATTTAGAAACATACAGTTAGGAGGGTGTAGTGCTTAAAGTACTATCTATCTGATATTTCCTTCTTGAAAACTGAACTTCTCTTTCTTCCAAACATCGTAAACTCCCCCGCCCCCCCCCCTTACATCGCAAATTCAGGTCTTTGCCAAATCTTTCATTTTCTTCCTCCAGCATTTCTAAGGCTCTTCTCCCCCCCCCCCCTCCTATCCACACAATTAAAACTCTTTTTTCTATAGGCCCTCATAGTCTTCCATTTTGGCTGCTGTCACCTGTTCCTTTCTTGCCTCCCTGACACCCATGTTGTTACCCTTTTCCCATTCCTGTCCATTCAGAACATGGGCACTAAGAAAACCTTCCTCACTTGATCTAAATATTGCATCTCCCCATTATTCCTTCACTGGATCAAGTTTGCTTCTTGGTCTCCTCTTCTAGGCCCTGCATAACTATCCCTTCCTACTTTCTACCCTTGTCTCTTATGTCATGTTTCACTCCTTTTATTCCACCCTTGATAGCCTTGATGCCTAGCTTGTCCACTTCTTCCACAATTATTTCTGTGCTTTTTTGCAGGCTTCCCCTTACACATGGAACTAGTCTTTTCTGAACTAGTCTGCAAAGGCAGTACCCTCTCCTGTTTCAAATACCTCTTAAAGTCCCACTTCTACTATAATGCCAACAAAAAGGTAGCCAACTCATATGGGCAAGGTAGAGGTGCTATTGAGAATAGCTTTATTTCTGTGTAACAAAAATGGAAGACACTGAACTAATAACATCTGTGCCAGTCATTACCTTGACTATTCTGTATATTGTATCCTTCTCTCCCATCTTTCACTGGTTTTGTCTTTTTAGATTATAAGTTCTTCATGGTACAGACTGTAGCTTCCTATATATCTGTACACCACCTACCATATATTGAATGATTTTGCTGTATAAATGAGTGCCTTTCCTGGCAATTCTCTTGTCACAAAGTCAGTGTAGACCTCCAACAAGATTAAACTAATTAAGGAAAAATTTACAGGGCACAGTCCGTGGAGTAATTATAATGCTTTTGGGGTTTTTTTTGTGTGTGTTTGTGTGTACACTGCATCTTCAATTTTCTATGGCTGGTTTTCTTCAGAGAAAAAGAAATATTTTGTGTTCAAGACAATACAGAGAGTCGGAGGAGAGACAGTGTAATCTCTCAAAACAGTACTTCTGTTCTTTTACTGTTTTGTTCTTTTAAGCAAAAGTCATGGACGCTGACAGTGTTTTTTTATATGTGAAAAATCTGCTAATTAGGGAAACGAATCTGCACCATATTTATTTCTAAGTATATTTTTCAATGTTCTGTCTTTTGAGGGATTTCTGGGTCTGTAAGTGGGCTATACATTGGATTATTTTGTGTGTAAAAGCTGGGCTTAACTGATATTTGTTTTGTAGCTGTATAAAAGGCAGATTGAAGTTCCTGTCTTAGCGGGCTTACTTTTAATGTAAGGTAGATTTTTAAAATAGTGGATTGTGGTTTCCATGAAATTTTAGAACAGGGGTGGGCAAACTATGGCCTGCGGGCCACATCTGGCCTGCGAGACCGTCCTGCCCTGCCCCTGAGCTCCTGGCCTGGGAGGCTAGCTCCTGGCCCCTCCCCTGCTGTCTCCCCTCCCCCGCAGCCTCAGCTTGCTTGCTCGCTCCGCCGCTGGCGCAGTGTTCTGGGCAGCGGGGCTGTGAGCTCCTGGGGAAGCACAGCTGCAGAGCCCGGCCTGACCCGGTGCTCTGTGCTGCATTGTGGCAGCAGTGTGGCCCGGCTGTAGTGCTGCCAGCCACTGGTGCTCCAGGCAGCACAGTAAGGGGGCAGGGAGCAGGGGTGGTTGGATAGAGGGCAGGGGAGTTCGGGGTGGTGGTCAGGGGGCGGGGATGTGGATGGTGGTTGGGGGGGAAATGGGGTTGAATGAGGGCAGGGGTTCTGGAGAGCAGTCAGGAAGGAGGGGGGGTTGGATGGGGCAGCAGGGGGCAGTCAGGGGCAGGGGTTCTGGGGGCAGTCGGGGCAGGGAGAAGGGGTGGTTGGATGGGGCAGGGGTCCCAGAGGGGCCATCAGGGAATGGGGGAGTTGGATGGGGTGGGGGGCGGGCAGATAGGAGGTGGGGGCCAGGCCTTGACCCCCTCCCCTCACCGGCCCTTCATACAATTTACAAAACCCGATGCGGCCCTCAGGCCAAAAAGTTTGCCTGCCCCTTATTTAGAGCATGTGCCATGCATTGTGCTGTGAAAGAGTTTACAATACAAATTAATTGAATTTGCAATGCGTCTTTGTTTTTGTTTTTAGGATACAATCACATGGACATGGCAAGGTCCAGGAGCGTAAGTCAATCCTATTTTATTCCCTTTGTGCTGCAATTGCTTTCCTGAATTAGTTTGGTATTGTTATATGAAATTGTACAAGTGTGCTTTCAAATATTTTAGCTCCATTCCCACCCAAAAAGTCTGGAGATAGAGGGTTTTGAATAAGAAATGAATGACAGATTTTGAATCTTGTAGACCAAGAGGAAAAGTGAATTCTATGGAAAATGCCCTGCCATTAGCCTCCTCCTGTATCTGAGCTATTCGCTGAGTGCCTTAATTGATCTTACCTGCTGTAATATAGCATCAAGGTAAGAGGCTGTTTTTCAGGCAGCCAGAACTCTAATCATTTAAAGCTTTGTAGGTTTAAACCAGCACCTCAAACTGAATCAGAAACAAGTGTGGACTAAGGTGCAAGATGTTTTCTGGGAAAATACCTCTAAGTGGGCTGCCACACTCGATACTTCTGAAAGTTTCCTCCATACAGCTCTGTTCACTCAACATGGTACTTGCCAAATGTCAAGCAAAGAAGACTCTACATTTGTCTGTCCGCCACCAGAAAAGGGTCTGTTTCCTAAAGGCAAACAATCCATTCTGAATCCAGGTAGTCTGTGAAGTACATTGAAAACTCCTGACAACACAAAACATATACAACTCTGCTACTGATTGGAGGTAACTCAGATTCACCAGGCTGTTCCTCATCTGCTTCAGTTCCTTGGTCAATTAGTGCCTATGGGACTTCTGTAGTTATAGTGGAAGACAAAATATTTTAGAACCCTACTAAATCATTAGTTGGCTGCCTGAAGAGTAGTTTCTCAGTGCCGTCTGAAACTGAACTGGTTCTGTTATTTTCCAAGGCTAGACTAATAAAACAGGTCTTCTGCTTTTACACCTAACTTCAAAATAAAGGTGGATAATAGTTTGTTCCACAAGTCAAAACAAAAAGTCTCAGCAACTTCTGACGTTTTTATTTAAATGACATAGGTGTTGCCCATGATGCTTTTTTAAAGCAAATTTACTACTTTGTTAAACGTATGTAAATGTGGACTTGTTACATAATGAATGTCACTTTTTCTACAGCTTCAGATTTCCCACTTTATTGCCTGGCTTTTAATATGCAACTTTGGAATAAGCATTCTTAGATGGTCACAGAAACTAGTAAAAACACATAAAGGTGCAATCCAAAAGTAGTTTTATTTTTTAAAGCTGCGTCTTACCTGAAAAACATAATGTTAGGTGAAGAGTTCAGCATTCTATGTATTGCTTATTTGCTACATTCAAAACTTGTCTTTTTTATTTTTTAAGGCTGGAAATTCTGTGGCTTACCTTGTGTCAGTTTCACAATTTTGTGGAAATTGAGGTTAGTATAAAAGCAGTAATGCTTTCTATTTTAGGCAATACTAAACTTCATTTCTTGTAGACTGTGTATACATGATACACTATTATTTCTGCAGCAAAACAGTGTAATTAAAATGTATAATCAGACTTAAAATGTTAACACTGCATTGCACGCAGACTGAATACGACTCACATTTTGGATAAATAGTTCTGTTATTTGAAAGCTTGACTCACCAAAGTTTCAGCAGAACTAGCCTTCCTCTCCACTTACAAGATTAACCTCTTAATCACCATGTAGTTCTGTCTCCTAAGGGATCGTTATGCATAAGACTGCTTTCTAAAGGGCTTATTGTCATTCTAGTTAACATACTAGTAACTATGTATATTTTATTTTAGATGTTAGTATTGATGTGCAACTAAGGATTTTCTTCAGGAGTAAAAGTAACTGCATACAACTTCTTCTCATCCAAACAAACTCTTACTTCATGCCACAAATGTTAAAGTTGCACAGTTAAGCACACAAGAGTCAGGAAATGCAGAAGTTAAGGTTTCATGTACAACCTTAACTTTGTTCTCTTGTGCATTTTTACTACAATATTCTTCTGTTACATGATAACATACTATTTTTCTCAAAAGATACAGTTTAATGTACATTTTTCTATAGCATTGCTTATGTATTTTGTAGCACTTTGTACTGTATTTCATTCTTGAATGCTTATACTATTTTGATTGTCATAATTGTCCAGGGTATCTTTGATAGTTTTTTGTTGTTGTTTTTCTTCTCTCAGGTACATATTTTAATAATTTACCAGCTGTTTCTCTCATAACAACACAACCTTCCTTAGGTGCAGTAGATTTATAGATTAAGGCCTGAAGGCACCATTGTGATCATCTAATCTAATAATTTAGTAGAGGAGATGAGGCAGTTAGTTTGCAGTTAACACTTACTATTGCTCTGTTACACAATGTACCACTGGTTAAGTATAAGTTATTTTTAAAAACAATGTATGGCATAAATAGGGTAGCACACAGTACACGTTGCTAAACAAATTTGTCTCAGGTTGTAGAAACACTTGTACAATATCTTATTGGAGTATTTGCATGCAGTTAACTTTTGCGTTTCCTGATTTTTTTCAGTGCTTAACCATGTGTTCTTTAATGTTCTCAGCATAATTAAATTAATTTCCCAGATTTTTTGTGAAAAGATAAAAAGTAGTTCCTCTCCAGGGCTTCAGAACTCTGCTGGCTTACAAAAATTGGCAAATAAGTCTGGAACTATTTAACTAGAAAGCACTGAATCTTTGTCCTGTGCCATTCTTGTGCACTTCATAGAGAGGTGAGCTTAAAAGTTATGTGGCAGGGGATGACATTTTATTCCTTAAGGTACATTAGAGTGGAGCTCCCTCCTGTACATCTCCATAATGTGCATAGGAACACTACCTCAATTACTTTCACTTTACAGCATCTACAGGCTATAAAGGGACTGGTTCTGTTACCCTTTGTCATTCTTGCATAGTATCTTATGTTGCCCTTAGTCCAAATGTATGTTTATGTGGTAAATTGAATGGAAAATCAATATTACTGTTTACACAGTAAATTCCTTCTCGGAGAAATTAAGGGCAGCAGAATCAGACTCTTGGCGTGCAGGAACCTTCTCTCAACCCATGCTCACTTTATTATCTTGAGCTTTATATGTTACATAAAGTGACGCAGGGATAACTACTTTTAAGTCAGTTTTCAGAGTAGCAGCCGTGTTAGTCTGTATCCGCAAAAGGAACAGGAGTACTTGTGGCACCTTAGAGACTAACATTTATTTGAGCATAAGCTTTAGTGGGCTACAGCTCACTTCATCAGATGTTTATGCTCAAATAAATTTGTTAGTCTCCAAGGTGCCACAAGCACTCCTGTTCTTTTTTTTTTAAGTCAGTGGAATTCATTTAGATTTATACAGTTGTAACTGAGAAAAATGTGCCTTTATGGGGTTCTGAACAGAGAGAAGGTCGCACTCCCTGTCCCAAAGAAGGATTAACTATTTTATATTGGTGCACTTAACTTTGTTAACAGATTGAGAAGGTTTCCAGATTTCAAAGTGGAATAATAATATTTAATCAGGTAGTGTTAAAAAGAAAGAAAGGAAAAAAAAAAGAAAAATTGAGACCCAAACAACCATCTCTTTCACAACTGGGTATTTGAAATAAAATGAAAAAAATTCTGCTACTAATTGAGATAAAGTAACTTTTATATAAAATATATTTCACAAGTAGACTATGTTAAAGGGTTTTTAGTAAAATCTACATTTTTGTACATTTTGAACAAGTTTAAATAGAATCCATTCCAAATACATTTTAAAGTTCTTTACAGACATTATGCACTGGGTGTCTACTCAAGGATATTGTGCTTCCAGTGTAAGACAGCAAGGAACTCTGAGCTGTCAAAGGTATCTTGGTTCTTTAAATCAGTGTTTCTCAACCTTTTTGATACTAGGGACTGACTTGCTGCCTTCCTAAATGGTGTCAGGGAGATCTCAGGAACCAGCACTGGTCCATGGACCTGTTGTTGGGAAACAATGCTCTAAATCAGTGGTTCTCAAAGCCGGTCCGCCGCTTGTTCAAGGAAAGCCCCTGCCAGGCCGGGCCGGTTGGTTTACCTGCCACATCCGCGTGTTCGGCCGATCGTGGCTCCCACTGGTCGCGGTTCGCTGCTTCAGGCCAATGGGGGCTGTGGGAAACAGTGGCCAGCACATCCCTCGGCCCTCGCCGCTTCCCGCAGCCCCCATTGGCCTGGAGCAGCGAACCGCGGCCAGTGGGAGCCGCGATCGGCCGAACCTGCGGACACGGCAGGTAAACAAACGGGTGCGGTCCGCCAGGGGCTTTCCCGGAACAAGCAGCGGACCGGCTTTGAGAACCACTGCTCTAAATTACTGGAAGCTCAGACACATTTTAACTTGCCCCTGGAATATCCAGTGTTGTCCCAGTTTCCTCTTTGGCTGGCTAAGATTGCCAGTTTCCATTTGATACCTGTCCAGGAAGTAGAAATCACTTGATAGGCTTCCAAAACAAATTGTCTCCTTGAACTCTATTTTAAATGAGGTTTAAGAAAACATAATCTGTTCAAACTACTCTACTCTCCCAGTGTATTCAACAGTTCCAAAAATTGAGTGGATTTTCAAGAGTTTAGCTGGTTTAACTCTCTTCCCATTGAAGTCAATCTGAGTTTTACCATGGACTTCAATAGAAGCAGAGGTAGGCCATTCGGAGTACTTTTCAAAATGCATGGGATTTTGCACAAAGCCCATGGGAGAGTTTGGTGCTTCAGATAGCTTTGGCTAGAAGATAAATTGGCCAAACTTATTAAAGTAACTCCTCACTTAATGTCGTCCTGGTTAATGTTGTTTCATTGTTACGTTGCTGATCTGTTAGAGAACATGCTTGTTTAAAGATGTGCAATGCTCCCTTATAACGTTGTTTGGCAGCCGCCTGCTTTGTCCACTGCTTGCAGGAAGAGCAGTCCGTTGGAGCTAGCTGGTGGGGGCTTGGAACCAGGGTGGACTGGCAGCCCTCCATCATCTCCCCTAAGTTCCCTGTGCAGCAACCACCCAGCAGGCTATCAATTGCCGGGCAGTTCAGGTGTCCCTCCCCCCACTGCCGTGTGCTGCTCCTGCCCCTCTGCCTTGGAGCTGCTCCTGGGAGCCTCCTGCTTGCTGTGCAGGAGGTGTGGGGGAATAGGGGTGCTGATGTCAGGATGTCCCCCTCCTCCCCCTCCTGCCCCCTGCTCCTGTACCCCATCTCCGACAGGGTTCAGGATGGAGGGAGCTTGCTGGCAGCAGGTGCTGTCTCAACTTGCTGATCTACTTAAAAAGGCAGTGTACTTAGGGTGGGGTCAACGTACTTAAAGGGGCAATGCGTGTCTGTCTCTCTCTCACACACTCTCTCTTTCACCTGCATCCCCTGGTACTTTGGATAGTTGAGGGAGTGGTGCGCTCCATTGGGATAGTGTAGGTTCATCATCATGTTCAGTTTCCGCAGGGAATGTTTGCAGCCACTGCCATGCGTCTATTGTGTCTCCACCCTCAATTCTTGCTGCCTTGTAGAGTGTGAGGCTACATTAACAACTATGTGTTAACTCTTGAGTGCTCAGCGGAGTGCTTGTTCATCATTTAGCAGCAAGGCATTCCCTGGGAAATATCCCACCCTCTGACTCCACCACCTCAACCAAGCTTCACAATCATCATTGCTGTGTACAGTATTAAAGTGTTTGTTTAAAACTTGTACCGTCTATGTGTGTGTGTATATAGTCTTTTGTCTGGCGAAAATTTTTTTCCTCGAACCTAACCCCCCCATTTACATTAATTCTTATGTGGAAATTGGGTTTGCTTAACATCGTTTCGCTTAAAGTAACATTTTTGAAGAACATAACGACAACGTTAAGCGAGGAGTTACTGTACGTAGCACTCACAAACTCTAATATTGGTTACTGAGACACTCATAGTGAAAGGTCTTGCTAGTAAAGAGTCACAGTACTCTGTTGCAGACTACCAGACCTATTTAGCTAAATAATTTAGTCATGTGGAATGTCTTCAGCAAAAAGTAGTGTTCAAAAAAGTTGCTTTATCAGGTATAGGCTAGGCTAGGCCTGGCCTGGCCCAAGATGTTGGATGCCTATTGATGCAGGCAATACAATGGTGAAAGCTGTGATGCCCATAGATACTCATGTCTGTTCGCTTCAGCTTTTGGGAGATTCATATGCTTTTATGCAGCATTTTCCCATCACCTTGGCCTCCATATCTGATGCCTAGTTTGGGCAAGCTATCCTCTTTTATATCTTTTAGAGGAAGTAAAGATGTTGTAATTCTTGTTATCTAAAGATATTAGGCCAGATTCTCTGTTACAGCTAAACTGCACAGAACACAAGCCAGGAGGGATGGTAGTGCAATTTTTATATGTTCTGAACAACTTGCAATGTGTTTGAGGGCTCTTGGGCTACTTTCATCATGCTGAGCTGCAATGTCCATGTGGGGCAGAAAACAGTGGAGGACTGAGGTAGCAGTCTGACCACTCGCTTCCCTTGCTACACTGGCAGAAGGGATAAGGGGGTTGTAGATTAAAAACCCCTAGATCAGCTCTGGGCTACCAAAGGATCATCCTCATACTGGCCTGTTTATTCATATTGTGATTGTCTAGTCTGCCCTTTTGTATAACTCAGGCCATAGGACATGGTTGTATTAATTTCTGCTTCAAGTCCGATAGCTGTAGTTGAACTAGAGTATTTCTTTTGCAAAACCATCTAATCTTCATTTTAAAATTGCCAGCAGTGGAAAACTGGAGCTTACAAAGCTGTTCCACTGATTAATTGCCTTCCCTGTTTTTAAAAAAAAAAAGAAAAGAAAAAAAAAAAGGGAGCCTTATTTCTCGTCTGAATTTTCCTGGCTTCAGCTTCCATCCATTGGTTCTCGTTATATCTTTGTCTGCTATATTGAAGAGCCTTCTGTTATCAAATATTTGTTCAAGAAGGAACATATAGATTGTGATCAACTCACCCATTAACCTTCTCTTTGATAAGCTAAATAGATTGAGCTCCTTGAGTCTATCACTCTAAGGCATGTTTTACAATCTCTTAATCATTTTTCAGCTCTTCTCTGAACCCTTTCCAATTTTTCAAAATCTTTCTTGAACTGTTGACACCAGAACTAGACAGTATTTGAGTAACAGTCACTCCATTGCCAAATACAGATAAAAAATAACCTTTCAACCATTACTCAGTATTCCCATTTGTAAACCCAAAGTTTGTATTAGCCCTTTTGGCCAAAGCATTGCCATGTTCATGTTCAGCTGATTATCTACTATGACCCCTGACTATGACTTTTCAGAGTTGTTGCTTCCCAGGATAGTCTCTCCCCTCTTGTAACTATGGCCTACATTCTTTGTTCCTAGATGTATGACCTTACATTTGGCCATATTGAAACACCTTGTTTGCCTGTGTCCTGTTTACGAAGTGGTCCAGGTCACTCTATATCAGTGACCTGTCCTCTTCATTATTTGCCAGTCCACCAATCTTTGTGTCATCTACAAACTTTATCAGTGATGATTTTGTTTTCTTCCAGGTCATTGATAAAAACATTTAGTGTAGGGCCAAGAACCGATTGCTGTGGGCTCCTGTGATTCCTCATTTACAGTAACATTTAGAGACTTGTCAGTTAGCTGGCTTTTAACCCATTTTATATGTGCCATGTTGATTTTGTATTCTAGTTTCTTCATCAAGATGTCTTATAGTTCCAAATCAAATGCATTATAGAATTCTAAATATATTACATCAATATTATTACCTTTTATCAATCAAACCTATCATCTTGTAAAAAGATACCAAGTTAGTTGGAAAAGATCTAGTTTCTATAAACTCATAGTGACTAGCATTTAATTATATTCTCCTCCTTTAATTCTTTATTAATTGAATCTCATATCACCTGCTCTGTTGTTTTGCCTAGGACAGGGGTTCTCAAATTTAATTGCACCGTGACCCCCTTCTGATAACAAAAATTGCTACACGACCCCAGGACGGGGTACTGAAGCCTGAGCCTGCCCGAGCCTCGCCACCCTGGGAGGAGGGGGCCAAAGCTCAAGCCCCAAGAGCTTCAGCCTCAGGTGATAGGGCTCAGGCTTTAGCCTGGGGTGGTGGGCTTCGGCCCTGGGCGACGGGGCTTGGGCTTTGGCCCCAGCAAGTCTAATGCCAGCCCTGGTGGCCCCATTAAAATGGGGTCATGACCCACAGTTTGAGAACTGCTGGCCTAGGATTAATAGCAGACTGACAGGCCTTTAGTTATCCAGATCTTCCTGCTTACCCATTTTTAATATTGGCACATTAGCAGCTTTCTTTCAGTCCCCTGGAATTTTCCCAGTGTTCCAATAGTTACTGAACATCAACATTAATGATCCAAAGTGCTCCTCAGCCAACTCTTCTAAAGTTCTAGGGTGCAAGTTAGCTGGACCTGCTGATTTAAGTGTCTTATTAGTAGCTTATTAACTTATTAGTGGCTGCTGTTTAATGTCAGACTGAATTACTGTTAGAATGAAAAGTATTTCTTCATATGCTATATACATCTGCTTCCGTCACAAATACGGAACAGAAATATTTATTGAACACTTCTGACTTTTCTGCATTATGATTGACAATTCTACCATGTCTGTCTAGGAATGGACCAACACCGTTGTTAGATTCCTTTTTGTTTTTGATATACTTTAAAATAAATAAATACAACCTCCTTATTGTCCTTAACTCTGCTTGCCATAAATTTCTCATTGTGTCCCTTTGCTGGTTTGTCAGCTTTAGTAACACATTATGTCAGAAGGCTCATTGGATTTGAGAATTTGACCCAGCATATCACTGGCCTCCCACTCTCCTTAAAAGTTGAAATGTTGTTCATACATCTGGATTTTTTGGTATGTTTGAATTGACTGAAATTTAGGAGCCATTGCTTTCCACTGATAAAGGAATTGATTTAGAAGATTTTAGCAGGAGAAGAGGTACTAATAAATAGTAAGAAAACTGTAGGTTACAGCTACCAGTACCACAGAGATCCCCAAAAAACTTTGTGTGAGGAAAATTTATGGTTTACTGCACCGGTAGCTCAAGAATGAAATCCAATGATATACCTTCAGAGCACAATTATTACAAGGTACTTCGGTCATAAATTGTATACCTCTGACAAGCAAGTCATTTTCTCATAAGGCACTTTAATACTTTTTTGTCATGCTGTTAAATTTTCAGTATTAGACACCTGTCGCAATCCAGATAAGTGAGGGGTTGTCACCACCTGCCCTGCAACCTTGGGTGCCTCACAATGCTTTGATGTTGTAGCTCCCAACCTGAGCCACTCACAGAAAACCTATTAGCACACAGTCAGCATGTGACTTGCATATAGCTACCGCCCTGGTCCAGCAGCTCTGACCCCAGCAGCCTGTCAGCAACACACCAGTCACACTCTGGCTTCCACCAGCTTTGGTTACTACTTGCCGGTTGACCCCAACACACTCCCAGTGCCAAATTTCCCCAACAATGTGTGTTCTGCACTATCCAGGCCACTCCTGGATAGTTCAGATATTAAAGGTCAGTTGCCCTTCAACAGTTTGCCACTTTAATTGGAATTCCCAAACAGTTCAGTTTAAACACAGCACTGGATTGGTTTGGATTAAAAAATGTTAGAATCCTATCTTCTTTTGTTAATAAATTAAGTGAATTCCAGTATCAGGTATTAAAGTCAGAAATGGGGTACAAGAAAAATAAAGATGAAATGTTTTTTCATAGCTAAAACTTAATAATCTAAATATGGTTAAAAGTAAAATCCTTACCATATGTTTCCAGCAACATGGCTGACCAAATTCTCAGGTCAGGATCTCTGTCACTTTCTCGTATAGTCCAGTTAATCTTTTAAGTGGATTCTTCTGAGGGTTACCCCTCAAAGCAAAGTTTATTCAAACAGTAAAGAAGGTGACATGGAGTCTGGTGGTGAAGGAGGCTCCCATGCTCTTTCTTCTCACTTGTGTTTGGTGAAATGCAAATGCCATTTACTCTGCCTGCTGTCTCACAGACCGTCTTTACTACTTACCGTATATACTCGTTCATAAGCCGAATATTTTTGGTAAAAAAGTGACGCATTAAAGAGTGGGGGTTGTCTTATAAATGGATTATAAACTCTATGGAATCATTGAATTGAATATCTAATACATTGTCGTTTTGTTTACTTGGAGCGTCTGCAGACATGGAGCCCCTCAGCTCCCTGTGGCCGAGAACGGCGAATTGCGGCCACAGGGAGCTGAGGGGCTCCATGCCTGCAGACGCTCCAAGTAAACAAAATGTCCCAACCCACCAGCGGCTTACCCTGACGGGCCGGGAGCCAAAGTTTTCCAACCCCTGAAATATAGGGTCGGCTTATGAAAGGGTCATACAGTTTTTGCTATTTTTACCTATCCATTTTGGGGGGGTCGACTTATAGACGAACGGGGTAATGAATGATTATATACAGTATATATAAATTGAGGTCAACACACATTTCTTCGTTCAGAAAACTTCTGCCTGGGCAGGGCTGCATGGTTTTGAACATGTGCTAAGAACATCAAGCCAGGAGAATTAATAACTTTACATGTGTTCCTACATACATTTCACCATATTATTGGCCAGCGAGTTAGTTTTCACAAGGTATCTTTTGTACAAAGATTATTACAGTCGTGAGTAGGATGATCCGAGGAATGGAAAGCCTGTCGTATGAAAGGAGACTTGAGCAGCTCGGTTTGTTTTCCTTAACCAAAAGAAGGTTGAGGGGAGATATGATTGCTCTCTTTAAATATATCAGAGGGATAAATATCAGGGAGGGAGAGGAATTATTTCAGCTCAGTACTAATGTGGATACGAGAACAAATGGATATACATTGGCAGTTGGGAAGTTTAGGCTTGAAATTAGGCGAAGGTTTCTAACCATCAGAGGAGTGAAATACTGGAACAGCCTACCAAAGGAAACAGTGGGGGCGAAAGACCTCTCCGGCTTTAAGATTAAGCTTGATAAGTTTATGGAGGGAATGGTTTGATATGATAACTTGATTTACACAATAGGTCAATAATGTGCCACCACTGGTAGTTAGTACCGATGGTCAATGTTGGGATATTGAAAGTCTTTTTCCTGAGTGTCTGGCTGGAGAGTCTTGCCTGCATGCTCGGGGTTCAGCTGATCGCCATATTTGGGGTCGGGAAGGAATTTTCCTCCAGGGCAGATTGGCAGAGGCCCTGGAGGTTTTTCGCCTTCCTCCATAGCATGGGGCAGGGGTCGCTTGTTGGAGGATTATCTGCTACTTGAAGTCTTTAAATCAAGATTTGGGGACTTCAACAGCTGAGTCAAGGGTGAGAATTATTTCAGGAGTGGGTGGGTCAAATTTGTGGCCTGCATCATGCGGGAGGTCAGACTAGATGATCATAATGGTCCCTTCTGATCTTAAGTTCTATGATTCTATGAATACGTGGTGCTTTCGGTCACAGTACCCAAAAAGGGAGAAAAGCCAGAGACTCCATGATGTCCACTAAGATCTTCACTATTCCTAATCTGTTTTATGTGAAAGGTGTTTGGATGTTAGGATAAGCAGCAGTATATAATCCTAAAATAGATAATGAAACCAGTAAGTATGCCTAATGAATTAGAACCATCTAAGTTCTCAAAACAATGTATGGATCACTACCACTATTGGTGTGGTCACTGCTCTTCCTGGTTATCCACAGAGCCAGGAACAAACAAACCAGGAACCAGGTAATGGGGGATTGAAAGATTAGAGGTATGGGCAGGATCCATAAAACAAACGTTCTCTTATGAAATGGTGTGCAGAATGAAGATGGAGAGTCATTGAATTTGGGAAAACAGTTAATATCTTCCTGCCCCCAACTCAGAAGAGGAAATCAAACATCACTTAATCTGTGTCTGTAAGGTAGAAATAAGCAGAGTCATAGCTGTATGGTCATCTATAGCATTTGATGTGGCTTTTCTTAGCTCAGGGTGTGAAGATTTAATTTTCTAAATTTTATTTTTGATTGGTTTCAACTTGATATTATTGTTGCAGTCCTATAAATATAAGTAGCAGTTCTGTTTTATTTTTCACTGTGATGTTATAATACAAATATTTTTAAATGTTAAATACTTTGCTATAATTTAGTTTTCTATGTACAGTTCCTACCTGTTTATATACCTTCAGAAGAGGAAAAGAAAAACCCAACTTTGTATGCAAATAATGTCAGACGTGTAATGGCAGAGTAAGTATGCTGATAATATATTGGATTATAGATTAGAAATAGATGCTTGATTTCACTTTGGTATCAAAAAGAAGTATTGAAGGTTATCAGTATTTGCCTGCCTGCAGATAAATGTAGGTTATATTTCATAATGATGTATTTAAAACTTCTTACATATTAACTTTTCTTTCTGATGTATTTTATTATTTGAGAAAAGTAAGAAACTGCAATGATTGGCAGAAAGCAAGTACTATAGCAACACTATACTGCCTTTACTGTAGTTCCTTTAGCTGTCTACATACCTCAGATCTTAACATGGCACTTACCACATTTTGTTATGGTGTAAGAACTTGGCAAAAAGAAATAGTGACTATAACTTGAAGTTTAAGCTTTGTAAGAGAATGTACTTGTTTAAAAAATTTGAGGAAAAAGTAGATTACACCTAGGATTATAAATGTGTATATAATTTTTCTGTCTGACATTATTTCAAATGTAAAAATATAGAAATCTAAAAAGAGGTTCATGATAGTGAGCTCAGTCTGTCTTAATGATATAATACTGATTAAATGGGAAACACTATTTCTAAAGGCAAATAATGTTGCACAGTTAAGGACTCATGATTCATGAAATGCACAAACTTTAACACTGTTCCATTATGTTTATGCACTGATAGTGTAGGTACACAATCACATGTTTATTTCTCAAGTAATATATATTGTACAATTTTTGTACCACCTCAGCAATACACACATAGCACCTTATAATTCTTACATAATTTCCCTGTCATAATAGTCCAGTGTTTCTTTTGACTTAAACTTGTAATACATGTCTTACTTTCTATATATTTATCTTAATTTGGTCAGCAACCTTGTAATTTACATTTAACAGGATATTTTATGTCCTTATTTTATATATATATAAAAATAATTGGGCTTGCTTAGGATTGTATTGATGTATGTTTTTAATGATTACTTGTTTGACGGTATTGCTAACATAGAAATGTATCTGATATGTATTTTTCCTGTGGCTTATACTCAAACTGTCTTAGGGAAGTTCAAATATTACTTTATCTAAATACTGGATGTGTTCTAAATGTTTCTAAGCTGTTGCTTTAATTTGACATATGAATGTGTGTAGAATTTATACTCAAACACTGATTTAAAGGTTGTATATATTTCTAACTAGACAAAAAATTAAATGAAAACTGATTTTTCCATAGAATTGCCATAAAATGTATGCTTTTCCATGAGATAAGTATAAGAAAGCCATAGTATATTTACAATAAGATGTATTTATTAAACAAAATTGAAGTGGGGACAATGTAGCTGTGAAACCGTATGTATGCCAGCACAGAGGGTTAAATCTCTCTCCCGTGCCCTGTCAGTTAACTCTGTTCTTGAGGATCCCCCTGCCAGGTGTCTCCTGAGGTCCCATGGGGGGACTCCTCCTTCTGCTTCCTGGAGTCCTGCAGGGGTACTCTGGAAGAGGTCTACCTCCACTTCTGCCTGGTGTGGATGATGCCAAGGGGTTGTGGGAAATCTCTTTTTCCTTTACTCCACCATTCTGCTCGTCTGGATGGCTGGGAATGGTGGGGGATGGAAGAGTCTGAGTTTGATTCTCAGCACTTCTTTCTGCCTGGCTTTATAGAGATACCCTTGGGTAAGGTTGTTCTTCCTTGGTACTGCTTGAGTTTGCCTTGGCCCTGCAGGAAAGATGGAAATCTACTTCTGCAATCTTCTTGTGATACCTGTTACCTCCTCTCAGTGCTGCCTGATATTGCATCTGGTTCCCTGTTTTTTTGGGAGAGGGCATTCGGCCATACTGCCCAGTCTCATTGCCTTCTCCAGCCCCGCAGAAAGGTATGTTGGGTTACCACTTGTCTCAGCTTGCACTGAGAGGGTCATCTTTCCCCAGCCCAAGTGGCATCCCTGTGCTTGGTTAACAGTTCTCCCCACTGTTTCTCACAGTCCTGGAGAAGGGAATGAGAGGAGAAGCATCTTCTTTATCCTTGTCCCTTCCAGTGCCATTTTGTTCTCTACTCTGCCTCCTGTAAAAGAGGTTGGGAAGTACAGTTTCTCCTCTGCTGCATGTATTCACTGTGTTGCCTAATCCCATGGAAGACTCCTTCCCCTTGCTCAATTCCACTTTTGTCAAGGATGTTCCCCAGAACACAGTCTTTGTGACTGTTAGTCAGTTCCCACTTGTATGTAGCTAGAATACTGTATTAAGGTAACTATCAGGCACACATACTTGTATCAAGGATGCAATACTTGAATGGGGGTTAATCCAGGCACATTTTTTGTGTTCAAATTTGAGTGCTGACACCTGGATACATACTTTGCAAGCATTAACACTTGAAGCAATTATCAACTGCCTGAACAGGTGTAAATGCTTGAAAAGTTCAAATACAGGTGTCTGCGTTCTCACATATGCAAGTGAACTCTTTAAAAATCGTATATAAGTATTCATATAGCCAGCATCAACAATGTGGAAATCAAACCAAATCAAATGAAGTTTACCTCGTCTAAAAGGAAAGGAACTAGCCTCTGTCTCTGAAGCACCCTCCTGCAACAGAGTAATGGTCCCTGAAGTCCCCTGATGTGATTTTAAAAAAACAATCATACGGTGTGTGTGTGTGTGTGTGCGTGTATTTGTAACATTTTGACATCTAATTTTATACAAATCAATAAGCTTTGCTTCTTTCTTGTTTTTTCTGCTTTCTTTCGTCTCTTCACATTTTCTTCTGTTTTAATTTTCCCACCGATTGATGTTTATCTCTCCCTTCTTTAAAATTACAGGGTTGGGATCCCAATTTTATACATTCCCCAAAACTGATTATAGTTTGATTTTACAAGCATAGGCAGCTGTGAACTGTGATTTAACCATATTCTTCACTTGTGCTACAACCCTACAAAAGTTCAAAGGCTCTAGCACGGTTTAAGGTATCTATACTACAAGACCACAGTTAATTGTCAGGGAAGTTACCATGCTATAAATGGGTTCCCTCCCACAACATGATGGATTATGTATTTTAAATGGGTTCTAAATCTTTCCCTCAAGCTATCCTGTCTACCTTTAACCCCACTATCTTCCTCTGTCTTCCTCTCTGTACTTTGCAAGCCCCTTTACACCTTTCTCCATTTTAAACACACTGCAGCTGCCCCTAAACCAGTATGTCTGTATTCTCCAGCCTCTACATCTCTTCCCACTCCCTAAACTTCCCTTAGGAGGTTTTTACTGTGACACGTGCCCAAGAGTGTGTACCTGTCTGCTAAAACAATGAGGAGTCCTTGTGGCATCTTAGAGACTAACAAATTTATTTGGGCATAAGCTTTCGTGGGCTAGAACCCACTTCATCGGATGCATGGAGTGGAAAATACAGGAGCAGGAATAAATACATGAAAAGATGGGAGTTGCCTTACCAAGTGTGAGCAACTCCCATCTTTTCATGTATTTATACCTGCTCCTGTATTTTCCACTCCATGCATCTGATGAAGTGGGTTCTAGCCCACGAAAGCTTATGCCCAAATAAATTTTAGTCTCTAAGGTGCCACAAGGACTCCTCAGTCTGTATCAGCAAAAACAACAACACGGCTACCACTCTGATACCTGTTTGCTGTGCCTCTTCCCTTTGTTAAGAGTGGAGAAGATGAGTAGTTCACAGCAGGCCCTGCTAGTGGGAGAACAGAACAGCAGTGTTTTTAGAAAAATATCCTGTTTAGTGCTAGTAGGTAAGCCTTTGGAGGCTGTGAAGAGTAGCACTTTGTAAATAGCTTAACTGCTTATTGATGTGGAAGTATTATGGAGGACCACCCCAACGGGCAAGCAATGGGTGCTTTGTCATCAGTATTTTAAGTTACTTACAAACATTAATCCCATTTGACAGATTTAATTAACACTCAGAGGAAATCTTCCATTAAAATTAATGGAAGATTTTGTTTCTAACTCCCCTAGCCAGCTTTCAAAATCTCAACCAGAGATTTGAAGCAGTTCACTTATGTTCTCTCTGGTCTAATCTAATAGATATGAAGTCTTGGCTCAAATACCAGGTCTACAACATATTCTCTGTATGACTTTGGGTGAGTCACTTAACTTGTATGTCTTAGTTACTCAGAGGGAAGTAGTATATTTGCATACAGCTTAGTGGAGTGGTGAAAAGCCTTACTAAATAAGTTTTGTGAACTGTAAAGGAATATTAAAGCCACTCTGTGGAAGAGGTGGGAGCAGTGATCAAGGCTTCCCGGCTCAGCCCTGTTCTCATTCCATCAGGCCAAGAAAATATTTTTGGGCAAAGATCAGCACATAAAGAGAATTATCCATTTCCCAAAACAATTCCTGAGCTTGTCTAGAATTTTGAACTAATTTAGAATAGCTCTGGGCACCAAAATTAACATGGCACATACATGCACAGCACATCCAGGCTCCTGCTAAAATGGAAAGGCAATTTTTGCCTGGGTGTCAGTTTTCAACAAATTTTTCGGAAGCTTAGCAAAGTATATACTGCACACAAAAGATTGTCTTCAGTATCTGTAGGTATTTTTATTGTCAAATTTGAAATGTAAGGTTCTGCTTATTTCAGTATGCCCCCAAAATGATCCTTATAACTTCTGAAAATAGTTATGAGAGGGTGAAAATGCAGTTTTCCTCAGAAAAACCCACCTACTTTTGGGCTTGTGACTCTTAAGGGCAGCTGCTGCTCCTGCAGGAGAGCCCTATTAAATAGAACCAGTTCATTGTTGTTTTTTGAATGAGAGTTGCTTGGACAAAAAAGGCTTTAACAGGTGTGCCTTGGATGGC
The DNA here is from genome assembly GCA_003942145.1 of Platysternon megacephalum. Taxonomy (NCBI): domain Eukaryota; kingdom Metazoa; phylum Chordata; order Testudines; family Platysternidae; genus Platysternon; species Platysternon megacephalum. The sequence goes on along the minus strand of QXTE01000328.1, from coordinate 762,544 downwards.
AGTAAAATGTCTGGACAATATTTCTTCTGCTGCTTATGTCTTGGTGAGGATCACTTCCTTGCTAAATGCTTAGGCAGTGGTGGCATCTTCTCATGCTCATAAAGATATAATTGTCTACTGGCCTTCCTTTTTAGAGGAATCATTGAAGGCCCAATCTTTGGATCCACCTGCTTTAGAGCTGAGTATCTCTAGAGGTCCAGAAGATCAACTTCTGGATCAGTTCTCAAGTCAACCTTGTCTAATGTGGCTTGGGTTCAGGATGAGTCATCTTGACTGTAATGGCTTCTTCAATACTTACATAATCTTGAGTGCCAAAGTTTTCAGTGTTGACTGAACCCTCAGTGCATTTGACTACAGGAACTGGTGGCAGTCCCAAGGTTTCTGTGTCATGGACCCATTTGATTAGTTAGGGCTGATGCTTTCCTCTATAGAATCACAATCTTCTTCCTCCCGTTAAGGCAAAAGGAAGAGACATGGCTCTGTTGACTTTTCAACACCATCCTGAAGAATGCTTGTCTGCAACATTAGTAGAGGTTCCAAGAAGCATCACTTTTGAAGTACTTCAGTGGATCAGCAGTTGCCCCATAGACTACATCAATGAACTATGTCCAGTGACCACTCCAGACTCAAGTAGTGGTCAACTCCTGTTATGTCCTCTCCAGTAGAGATTACTAACATGTATTTTCATATTGATTCAGACAGGAGAGTTTTCTGTGCTGAGGCTAGTATCCAAGAGCTATCTGAGTTGGGTTAGCTACCAAGTGGGAAAGATCTTGATATTGCCCTAGGTAGTTCTTATGTCAGAGACTCCTCCACCTATAATGATAGCTCTTCTCCTTCCAGGATAGAAGGGAATGTCTCCAATTAGACCCCCACTGGGCTTTGATAATGATCTATATAGTTTTACACATGGGAGCAAATGGCCTTTTGTAAAAGGTCACCTCAAATGCCTGCATCTGTTTGCTTCTCCTTTCCATTCTGGCTGCAAGTTCTGTCTCCATCCCTCCCCCATCTTCTCCCCTAGTTTGAGAGGCATCATCTCTTCTTCTTACTATCAATATGGCCTGTAGGATACTGAGGGAGATGTACATGATTCTACTGACATCAAAATTTGTGTATGTCTCCTGATGATTCTGTGAAAGTAACAAACTTGTCATTGCCAGATTGCTATGAGTTTCCCGGGACATTGTGATACTTGAATGAGGCATTTGGACATGACCACTGTCCTGGAGAAAACTCAAACTCTTAAACTTATTTTAAAATGAACAGAAGGAAAGTATTATACACCTCTACCTCGATATAACGCTGTCCTCAGGAGCCAAAAAATCTTATAGGTGAAACCGCGTTATATTGAACTTGCTTTGATCCACTGGAGTGTGCAGCCCCGCCCTCCCGGAGCACTGCTTTACCGTGTTATATCCGAATTCGTGTTATATCGGGTGGCGTTATATCGAGGTAGTGGTGTACTTCCAGTTCTCAAAGAACTGTTTGGATTGTTTACAGAGCTCCATCTGACTTCTTCATTGGCCTCTATGGAGGCAAACCAAAGTGAAGTACTTGTCTAAAGTGTTGTAACAGCGTTTTGAATGTTTCTACCAACATCCTCTATTGGGTCTTTACGGTTTCTGCTGCTATTGAGTGTCTGAAGGGCTCTGGGACTTGCCATCTCCAGCTGCATTTGTTTTTCAATATAATAACTTGCAACATTCTGCCTGAATAGGAATAAGGACAGAATGATTTATTTATGTATGGGACAAATTGACCTCAAAATCAACAGAAAGGACCTCCACCCATGCTTCCTGGGGGAGCAAGAAAATGGCATTTCTTGTCCTTCTCTCCCTCTCCCTCCCGCTTTAATGATAACAAGATACTACAGTTCTTCTGTGGGATAAAAATATAGTGCTTGTATACTTAAAAGCGGTGCTTGTCAGCCTTCTTGATGATGTTGAGGTACTTATGAAAATATTGTGTACTACCCCAAACACTTAATAATAACCACTTAATGTACTGTCTTACACATCACAAATTATAATCCTCGGCTGTACTTCTGTGTAGTTCCAGAGTTCTTTAGGGTACTGATAAAGTTGCATCACTTAAGCCTTTTCAGACCAGTGTACAAGGGCTTATTTAACACCCATACTCTTTCCATCTGTTTCATTTTCTGTTCCACATCTTTGCATAGATTGCCTGTTCTTCAGAAGTTCACATTTAAGTGTCTGGTAGATGCCTCCTTAAAAGTAGCATCTACTTTAATTACTCTTATTATAATATCCAGCAACACTAATAACAGGAAAGATGTCTGGTGCAGTCAGTTGCAAAGTTTTGTCTTTAGTGGGATGTTTGAGAATCTCATCAGAACAAATCAAAATATTATGAGTGATTGATGATAGGTTGAGCAATAAAACTGGCTTGATGGCTGGCATGCACCTATATTTTGATTTGAATGCACCCCTTTTCACACAGATACATTGTCAAAAATGTTAAGTATTTCACAGTTCTATTTTGACAGTCCTGGATACTCCATTCATAAAGTAGGCTTGAAATGCAAAATATCATGCTTATAATTTATTTCAAAGAATTGTCTTACAGTAGTTCTAGTAAGTCCTCTTCTTTATTAGTTAGATCTACAGATATTCCACTTTCAGCATTTACAAAACGATTCGTAATTCTTTAATCATTAGTAACTTACGAGGGAAAATTTTCACTAAATTCCTCTTTGAAAGAACAAAGGGTCATAGATCCTTCATCTTTATCATGTCATTTCACTTAATTTTTCCATAGGAAATCCTTTAAGTGTAGTCAAGGGTCAAATTGAGAAAATGGTGAAGGTACTCTTCCAAGCTCTCTAGTAAGCAGTTCTGGACCATTGCAAGCTTCTTGGAGGGCATTTGCTCTATAATAAACTGAGTTGGGGTGTTGAACAATTCAAGGAAAAAAGGTTGTCACCTGTCCTGCTAAGGGCCTGTTACAAGTTTTTTAATGTTTGCTTTCTTTGACATAAAAGAAAATGAGGGTACAGATTCTCATAATATAATAGCAGTCACAGTGCCTCAAAGATTTGTAAAATTAATTTTCAGGGAACAAACTGGCAGACCACCAAAAAGTTGCCCATGCACCACAGGTTGAAAACCATTGCTTTAGAGACTTCATTCCCCAAACTCTGCTCCTGACAGAGGGTAACAGGGATAGTGTGGAGTGGGAAATGTATGTCCTGTATGGCACCGCCGTCTCCTGGACAATACAAATATGTTGTCTGTTATTCCTTTAAGGGAATAATATGCACACAACTTATTAGCCCAAATGGAGTTACCCAGACACTTCAACTTGAACCCACTGGATTAGATAATAAAACAAGTTTATTAACTACAAGAGAGATTTTAAGTGAGTACTAGTAATGAGGCATATAAATCAGAAAGGTTACAAGAAATACAAAGATAAACCGCTTACTGGTGCCTAACTTAACAAATTATATTTGATTCAAAGCAAAGTTTTCTCACCATGTGCTTTCAGCAGTCTCACTGACCAGACTTTTTAGGTCAGGACCCCTCCCCTAGCATCAAATGGCTGCTTCCTTTGTCTCTTCAGATGCACTGAATGCGATGGACAGGGAGGGAGATAAAGGTGCCTCTGGGTGTTTGTCCCTTCTTGTTATAGTTTCAGTCCCCCTCTTGAAAAACATTTCCAGCTGAGAACCAGGAGCCAAAGAGTCTGTGCGGAAGGCTATTCCCTGCTGATTTTTTCCACCTGTTGAACTTGCTTTGTCTTCCCTTCACTACTTAAATGCAATTCAGGCAAGTACACATTCCTTTGTTTAGGACAGAAATGTTTCCCAACTTGTGCCTGGGCAGAGCTATGGAGTTTGGAGCATGTGTTGTTAACACCATACAGGGGAATCTTATAACTTCACATACAATGTTGCCACATACATTTTAACAGGACAATACTGACCAGCAAATTGAGTTTTTAAATACCTCACAAGGCATATTTTGTACAAACATTATTACAAAGGTGTGTAGGGAGTGAACATGGGTATATTCTGTTACAGGAAGTTGTGAAGGTTAGACATTAAATAAACCAGAAATTGGTAGCTGGGCAGATCTCTGAGGTTAATATCCTGATGTTTGAGCTTGAGAGGAGGGAAGTGGTTGCTGCCAAAGTTGGAGATAAGGGGCACTGTAGTATTCATTTAAACTGTTTAAGTGAATAGTAGTCTTCAAACTTGATTAAAATTGACATTTTACAATGAAACAAACTTTCAAACTTGGGTGCCTTAAGCTAGGCATGTAGATCCATATTAGAGAACTATATTTAGATAACATTTTGGTCCTCAACATATATGCAGATAACTAAATATGGATTTAGATGCCTATAAAGCTAAATAAGATAGCCTGATATTTTTAAGGGTGTTAGGGACATGCGCTTCTTATTGATTTCAATCTATTTTGTGGTCCATGGCAAGTTAAAATTGATGGAAGTTCTGATTTCTCATCTTCAAAAGACAGGCTGCTTTTTTAAGTGCCTATATATGGATTTAGGTGCCTAAAATTAGGCACCAAAGAATGCAGATGTTGGCCTAAATAATAAATAGTGTATTCACATGCACATGTGATTGGATAACAAATTAAGCCTTCTACTAAATTCTGTTTGTTAAAGAAATAGGTGGGAAATGTTGCATCTGTGTGTACAGCACTCATTGAAAACTTCATAGATTCAAAGATTCCAAGCCCAGAAGGGACCATTGTGATCATCTACACTCACCTCCTATTTACACAGGGCATAGAACTTACCCCCAAATAATTCCTAGAGCATAGCTGGATGGATGGAGAATCCACCACAACCCTTGGCAAATTGTTCCAGTGGGTGATTACCCTCACTGTTAAAAATGTATTCCTTATTTCCAGATTGAATTTGTCTAGTTTCAACTTCCAACCATTAGATCATGTTATACCTTACTCTGCAGGATTCAATACCCCTTTATAAATTATTTGTTCCCCGTGTAGATACTTACAGACTGTAATCAAGTCACTCCTTAACCTTTTCTTCTTCTTCGAATGCTTGCTCATGTCGATTCCATTCTAGGTGTGTGTGCGCGCCCACGTGCGCAGCGGTTGGAGATTTTTGCCTTAGCGGTACCCATAGGGCCAGCTGTGGCACCCTCTAGAGTTCCGTGCTCATGCTGCGGTAAATCAGTTGCTGCAGGCCCACACCCTCTCTCTTCCTTCTTACCGCCCGTGGTGGTCAGTCAGAGCACCTATCTTGCTTGACAAGAGTTAGCGGTTTTTCTTCCCTGGGACTTCGTGCCTCTTGTACAGTTGTTGGTAGCATTAAGTAGTTGTTAAGTGTTAGTTAACAGTTAGGGTCCCAGTGGAGACTGCCCCACAGCGGGGCATGCCCTGGGCTCCCAGGTTTAAGCCCTGCTCAGACTGCAGCAGGCCTATGTCTGTGAGTGACCCCCATAACAGCTGCCTTAAGTACTTGGGGGAGTCACACATTAAGGACCGTTGCCGGGATCTGCAAGAACTTTCATCCCCGCACCCAGAAGGAGTGGGATATTCACCTCAGGGCTCTCCTGATGGAGTCCACCTTCTGCCCGGCTTCCGAGCTTTCTATACAGGCTGCACCGAGCACCTCGGCATCCGTGCACAGCGCGCCGCTGGCACTGGCCTCTTCCCGACACCGTTCGCCATCACTGGTACCAAAAAAGAGGGCTAAGAAGCACTCTCCGGCACCAAGCAAGAAGGCCCAGGGTCAGGGGACATCCAGCAAGGGACCCAGGCCTGCCCACCAGCCTTCTCCGGAGCTACGTGAGTGTGCCTCCACAACTGGGCCCCTTAGCCCCCTTAAAGGTCCGCCAACGACTCCTGGGAGCGGTATGGGACCTGCAACCCTGCCTGCACCATCATCATTCCAAGCCCAGGCGCAAGAGAGCACAGGTCTCCACCTGCCCCTATGATGCCTTTGGTGCTGCAAGAACAGGCTAAGGCTCCCGAGACAGCAAGCCCGCCATGAAGACCCCTCAGGGGGCAGGGGAGCGCTGCCAGTCGCCGGACAAGAATCAATGATCTCCACTGCATGGAGGCTCCTGAGGCAGGTCCCAATCTCATCGTCGGTCGCCCGGACTCTGCTCCTAGTCTCCTCGGCGCTACTCTCCGGCACGGGGTCGACGCCCCCCATACTATCACCAGCATCGCCTCACCCTCTCGCCGATCTACCACTAGACATCAGTCCTGATCGCCGGCACCATGGGAACACTCCTCGTCTTATTGCCAGTCCCCCCGGCACGGGGAGCGCTCTCCCTTGTACAGTCACCAGTCAGTTATGCCTGGTCAGCGAACACCAGTAGTTTCGACCAGTAAGCAGACTCAGGCGTCAATGGTCCCTTCCTGGTCATTGGAAGGTGGTTCCTCTGGCACGGAGGCCCAGTTCAGCCCATCGCCCTGATCTCAGCGACAAGATTGGGCACCGGAATCTGCTCTGCCGTCCCCGGCACCGCAATGGCAGCAAGGCGAGTGGCCAACACAGTGGCCATATTGGGGAGCATGGTGCGTTCCGATGATGATGTGCCCTTCTCAGCGCACCTTGGTGGCTGCGTCGGAGCAAAGGTTGGCGGCTCCACCGGCACTGGGCCCAGTACTGGAAGGCCTTTCTGAGGTCGGGGTAGAGGATCCCGTACCCACCCCTAAACCTCCCTCTCCAGCGGTGGCCGAGCCTCCAGCGCCTCCGCTGGTGGTCAAGTCTTCCTCATCTTCCCCAGATGAGGTGGTTGTGGGGCCTTCCAGGGCTAGCCCCCGGGATGACTTTAGGGAGCATCACGTCCTTCTATGGCGGGTGGCCAAGAACTTGGGGCTCGAGGTGCAGGGGATGACAAAGCAGGAGGATGCCTTTTTCAAATGTCCTCTCGTCCTCCACAACTGCCCAGGTCGCCCTGCCCGTAAACGACGGGGTCCTCAAGATCGCCAAATCGCTGTGGCAGACCCCATCCATCCACCTCCCGCCCACCTCGAAATGGGCTGAGAAAAAGTACTTTGTGCCGGCCAAAGGTTTTGAATACCTTTATTCTCACCCACCTCCAGGCTCACTGGTTGTGTCTGCGGCCAATGAAAAGAAGCAGGTACCCGCTGCCGCTACTCCCAAGAATAAAGAAGCCAAAAAACTCGATTTATTTGGCAGGAAACTTTTTATTCAACAACCAGCCTACAAGTCCGAGTGGCGAACCATCCGGCCCTGTTGGGCTGATATAATTTTGATCTTTGGGACAGTCTCCAAAAGTTCCAGAACTCTCTTCCCCAGGGTCAGGCTCAGGAGTTTGGTACCCTGGTAGAGGAAGGGACTGCAGCTGCCAGATATTCCCTGCAAATGGCATGGGAATTGGCGGCCTTGACGGCAAGGGTGGTCACATTGGCTGTGGTCATGCAATGCAGCCCCTGGCTCCAGACAAGCGGGCCTGTCCCAGGAGATGGAGGCCTCTATTCAGGACCTCCCCTTTGATGGAATTGGGCTCTTCTCTGATCAGACAGATGCCAGGCTACACCAGTTGAAGGACACTAAGGCTACCCTTTGCTCGTTGGGCATGCATACCCCACAGTCTGCCAGAAAGCCATTTCAGCCTCCTCCGCTGTCAAGGCCTTGGCAAGCCCGACAGGGAACTGCAAGAAGAAGGGACGCTGGGGTTAGCCATCGCCGCCCTTCCTACTCTCACTCGCCATCTGAGCCCGGACCCACTAAGCATCCAAGGGGGGCCAAAAGCGATTGTTTTGAGGGCGTGCTTGAAAGCGACATCAGTCATCCGGCCGGATCCTGCCCATCATTTCCTCAACCGCCTTTCTCCCTACTGCTTGGTCTGGTCGCAGGTTACCTCAGACTGCTGGGTCCTGGACATAGTAGCTCGGGACTATACCCTGCAGTTTTTGGATACCCCTCCTTCCCACCCCCCGCTCCTTGTCCCTCTTCAGGGACCCCTTTAACAAACAACTCCTGGTTCAGGAGGTCGACGAGCTCCTGCAGTTGGGGGCAGTTCCTCGGGACATGGAAGGCACAGGATTCTATTCCCGATACTTCCTAATCCAAAGGGGAGCCTCAGACCCATCCTGGACCTGTGTGGCCTCAACAAGTCTGTCAAGAAGTTGAAGTTCCTCATGGTCTCCCTGGCCTCCATTATCCCCTCCCTGGATCCGGGGGATTGGTACACAACTCTTGACTTAGAGGATGCTTACTTCCATGTCTCCATATTCCCAGGACACAGATGTTTCCTGCATTTCATAGTGGCTGGGCGCCACTTCCAGTTCACGGTGCTGCCCTTTGGCCTGTCCTCGGCCCCCAGGGTGTTCACGAAATGCATGGCGCCAGTAGCGGCTTACCTCATTGTCTTCGGTCAAGGTACACCTGGCGGCCATTATAGCATTCCACCCTCCGCTTCAGAGCAGGTCGGTCTTCACCAATCCCATGACGGGACGATTCCTGAAAGGTCTAAACACCTGTACCTGCACATCCGGGACCTGGTCCCCCCCGTGGGAACTGAATCTTATGCTTTTGAAGCTCATGGGGCCCCTTCTTTGAACCCTTTGCTTCCTGCTCCCTTCTGCTTCTCTCCTGGAAAGTGTCCTTCTGGGTCGCTATAACTTCGGCCTGGCGGGTGTCCGAGATGAGGGTCAGAGCCGCCTTATATGGTCTTCTACAAGGAGAAGGTCCAGCTGCGTCCGCATCCGGCTTTTCTGCCCAAGGTCATTTCCCAGTTCCACACTGGCCAAGACATTTACTTACCGGTCCTCTGTCTGAAGCCTCATGCATCAGATGAGGAGTGCAGGTTGCATACTCTGGACATCAGACGGGCGCTGGCCTTCTACATTGACAGAACACGGCCATTCCATACGTCAGCCCAGAGAATCTCGTCTTGGATCACGGCCTGCATCCACTATTGCTATGAGCTGGCAAAAGTGCCCCCACCAGCAATCGTGAGAGCTCACTTGACTTGGGAGCAGGCATCTTCGGCAGACTTCCTGGCGCAGGTGCCAATCCAAGAAATTTGTCAGGCCGCCACTTGGTCGTCTAGTCATACGTTTGTGTCGCATTATGCACTGACCCAGCAGGCTCGAGATGATGTTGGCTTTGGCAGAGCTGTACTACAAGCTGCACGACGGTGAACTCCGAGCCCACCTCCATTGATATTGCTTGCGAGTCACCTAGAATGGAATCCTCATGAGCAAGCACTCGAAGAAGAAAAAACAGTTACCTACCTTTCGTAACTGTTGTTCTTTGAGATGTGTTGCTTATGTCCATTCCATTACCCGCCGTCCTGCCTCTCTGTTGGAGTTGTCGGCACGAAGGAACTGAGAGCACGTGGGCCAGTAGCGCCTGATATACTGCGGCATGAGTGCCACTCTAAAGGGCACCATAGCCGGCCCTATGGGTACCGCTAAAGCAAAAATCTCCGATGGCCGCGCACATGGGCACACGCACACCTAGAATGGAATCTACACGAGCAACACATCTCGAAGAACAACAGTTACAAAATGTAGATAACAGGGTTTTTTTTTTCTTTTTTTCAGCTAAATAGACTCAAAGAGTTCAATCACTATAAGGCATATTTTCTAATCCTTTAATCATTATCATGACTCTTCTCTGAACCTTCTCCAATTTATCAACCTCCATCTTGAACTGTGGACACCAGAACTGGACATAGTATTTCAGGAATGGTTGCAACAGAGCCAAATAGAATAATCTCTCTTCTCATACTCGAGATTCCCATGTTTATGCATCTCAGGATTGCATTAGCCCTTTTGGCCACAGTGTCGAACTGAGAGCTCATGTTCAGCTATTATCCACCTCAACCCTTAAATCTTTTACAGATTCATTGCTTCCCAGGATCTGTAAGTATGGCCTACATTCTTTGTTCCTAGATTTATATGTTTACATTAGCCTTATTAAAATGCATGTGATTTGCTTGTGCCTAGGTTACCAAGCAATCCAGATCAGTTAGCCAGGTTTTAATTCAGTTAAACTGTGGCATGTTAATTTTATATTCTATTTTTTTAATAAAAATGGTATGCAATACCAAGTCAAACACCTTACAGAAGTCGAAGTATATTGTGTCAACACTATTACTTTTGTCAACCAAACTTGTAATGTCATCAAAAAAGATACCAAGTTAGTTTGATAGGATCTATTTCCATAAGCCCATGTTTAGTGATAATAATTATATTGCCCTCCATTAATTCCTTATTAATCAAGTCCTGTATCAGCCACTCCATTATCTTGCCTGGTGTCAATGTCAGACTGACGGGCAGAATTCAATACTCCAGATATCCCTTTTTAAATGTTGACATGATATTAGCTTTTGTTTAGTTTTCTGGAACTTATTGAATATCAACATTTACAGTCCAGGAAGCTCTTCATCCATTTCTTTTAAAACTCATGGATTCGAGTTATCCAGACCTGCTGGTTTAAAAATGCATAAAATTTAGTAGCCTCTGTTTAACATCCTCTTGAGATGCTAGTGGAATGGAAAGAGTATTGTCATATGAGATTACTATGATCTGCATTTTCCCAAAGGCAGGACTGAAATATTTATTGACACTTGTGCCTTTTCTGCATTTATGAATGGTAATTGTACCATTTCCATTTAGGAATGGACCAATACCATTTTCAGGATTTTTTTTGTTCTTAATATATTTTTAAAATGCCTTACTGTCCTGGCCATAGATTTCTCCTTGTGTCCCTTTGCTTCTCTTATTAATTTTTCTACAATTTCTAGCTTCTGATTCATATTCATTACTATGAACATTTAGTGATTTTTAACATGCCAATCACATTAATACTCCTACTATGGTTCAATAACAATTTACATAAATAAGTCCTTTTTATTCCTCTGGTTTATTATCCAGGTCTGCTAGCATTGGTATATAGACAATTCAATAATTTCTTGTCTTAATATCCCTTAACACTTTTATTCTTTACATTTATGATACCCTGAGTCTGAGTTACATTTGATTATTTGATCTGTTTACCCAATTAACAACCTCTCCTTTTGTTTCCAGTTTAATGCCCTTCTGACTAATCTAGCTAGTCTGTTTCCCAGAAGATTGATTGGTTCCCCTATGTTGACATGATGATTGTCTAAACCTTTTACCACAGAAGGTGGCCTTTTGAAGGTCCCATAAAACCAAAACCCTCTAATGTATGCCACTTTCCTAGCCTTCATTATTTTGTCATCTGTCATCTCTTAGTCTTCTATATTGGTCTTCCTTCCAATGTCCCTGAAGTCTTCGTTTTTCTGTTAAATGCCCTCTGAAACAGTGTCTTTCATGCTTACGTATGTCATAAACGGGAGCTTTCCCTGATGATTTTATGCTCCTCGCCAGTCCTTTGGTGATGTCTTGTCTTTGCTCCAGGAAGACAGCTCACCATCCTGCTGTCCTTTTATCCCTTGCAGAGTGTTCTCTCCACTCTTAACAGTCCTCAATTAGGATAATCCTTTGTCTTTGGACAACATTTGGACATAGTTCCTATCTGGCTGTGTCTGAATGGAAACCAGTGCAAATGACTGTGATTTAGTGGAGGGCTTGTGATGCAGTCATTTTTTAAAATTAGAAATGGAGTGTGATACCTGTATTGGTTGTGTTTCAAACTCATTAGGTTATTTATTACATTGTCTGTTACTTTAATTTTAAAATAGTCCTAATGTAACTGAATTCTCCCCTATTTTTAGTTTCAGAAACAATACGTCTTTGCATGGTAAAAAAACTTACACTTAAAGTCACTTGGAATTCTTGTACTTTTAGTTTTTAAAGTTGCAAGTCTCTGACTTCAGTGAAAGCCAGGTGACTGAGTTATTGTTGAAGCTCTGCCTAAGCAAGTGACTCCTAATTTTTTGTGTGGTAAGTCTGGGGGGACTTTTTTGCTCCCTGTTTTCTCTTGGCTTTTTTTCCTTCTTGTATTTTCTGAATGTTTAATCCTTTTTTTCCCCCCTATTATTAAATGTGTTGCCCTCTTTTGTTTTTTGTTAAAACAACGAGGAGTCCTTGTGGCACCTTAGAGACTAACACATTTATTTGGTTATAAGCTTTTGTGGGCTATAACCCACGTCATCAGATGCATGGAGTGAAAAATACAGTAGGCAGTTATAAATATACAGCACAGGAAAACATGGGAGTTGCCTTACCAAGTCAGGGGGTCAGTGCTAACGAGGCCAATTCAATCAGGGTGGATGTGGCCCATTCCCAACAGGTGACAAGAAGGTGTGAGTATCAACACAATTACTTTTTGTAGTGTTTTTTGTTGTTATACATGAGCAAATTTTGCAGCCAATTGTAGGCAAGTATTTTTCAAGGAACTGCTTGACATGCAAATCTGTTACTAAAGTTGCAGTGGCATGTGGAATGATTCCACATCATGCAGTTTTCCTCATTATTTCTCCTCTTTGCACTCGTGAATTAGGATGGGACCACAGGTTTTGGAAACCATGCCATAACTCATCCCTTGGTGCAGATACGTAGTAGAGTGCTTCTCATTAGTATAGCTCAACAGTGATCTGTCATATGAGTTGCAATATGTATCCACCAAAAGGGTGAGGTGGTATGTATGTCTATAACACTTGTTTTTTAAACTCTCTTTATTATTTGGGGAAAAAAGGACTTGGGAGATACTGTAATAATGAAGTATGTTTCATAGATGTCATAAATTAAGGCCAGAAGGAACCATTGTGATCATCTAGTCTTCAATGACACAAGCCGTTGAATTATGCCACTGTTCAATCTTAACACTAGGAGTAAAGCGTAACATAAGAGAAAAGGCTTTTTAAAACATCAAACGGGCTACCCATATATCTTACCTAGAGTTGAACCATTCTTCACATGAGGACCCTGGTAGGTCCAACATCCCCAAAACGCCCAATTTTTGGAGTCTGGTTTCACCTTAATTCAAAACCCTGTCTTCCCCCTTGAGGGGAAATCCAGCTGAGACTGGCTACTCAAAACCAGTTTGAGTTCAGCAGAGTGTCAGAAGTGAAATTGCAAAGGAGATGGCTCTGGTATTGTCAAGTGTTTGCTGGGAAGGGTATATCAGGATCCACTCTGTTTTTTTTATGCATTTCCTGATGATCCTGCTATTGAATTAACTCGGTATATGTATACAGTACACATCCTTACAACGGTCAAGGAAACAGAATATATCATAAGAATGGCCATACTGGGTCAGACCGAAGGTCCATCTAACCCAGTATCCTGTCTTCTGACAGTGGCCAATGCCAGGTGCCCCAGAGGGAATGAACAGAACAGGTAATCATCAAGTGATCCATTCCCTGTTGCTCATTCCCAGCTTCTGGCAAACAGAGGCCAGGGACACCATCCCGGCCCATCCTGGCTAATAGCCATTGATGGACCTATCCTCCTTGAATTTATCTAGGTTTTTTTTTAACCCTATTCATATTCATAAAGTTATTATAGAGGGGCTCCAAATCTGTCTCAGCCTCCAGCCAAGATGACCACTTTATGAAAGAAACAGATATTTTTGTAAATTGTGATAGTTTGCAAACATTTTTTAAAAAGTCAGGTATCACATTTCTTTTTAAAGTTCTCAGCAACCCCATAATGAACGAATGTACCAAATTTCAAGACTTTATTCTAGTGGAAATGTTAATGCTTCACTAAAAGTATTTTTATTAGATTATATAATCCATAGAAAATACTACATTAAAAGAATGTTTAGGTTGTAAAGTGAAGTACTGAAAAGTTTGAAAATGTATATTTTCAATTAATCTTCGCTTTCTGTAACAATATGGTCTTTAATTTCTTGATCACAAATTTTATTCCACAGGAACTCTAATCATATTTATGTGCAGGTTAGATGGTGTACAGCGGGTGAGGAAGCTGATAAATGTTTAGCTCTAAACTGTCTACAATGAGAGCGGCTCAGGGAGAGAAGGTGGTCATAATGAGCCTCCTTCCGCTTGCCAGCCTGCATAAAGGCTGGATATAATTGCAGCCTGTGACCACCTAGGAGTGCAGGAACACACTGAATACTGATTTTTGGGTGCCCAACTTGAGACATCTTAAAGGCTTTTTAAAATGCTTTCTTGGGAAGTGCTTAGCACCTGCCCTCTGAAAATCAAGCCCCTTTAACAATGTCTCAAACTGAGCAGACAAACTGAGGTACTTCAAACCACTAGTCATTTCTGAAAACTTAGGCTCAAGTCAAAGATATACCAGTAAATTATAACTATTAAAATAGTTTAAGTATATAAAATGAGGAAAAGGTGCAAGATGAAAAAACATTGCAAGGTGTTATGTGTGTATATGAAGATGTAGGAAAAACACTGTATGATGCTTTGTTATATTTGAAAAATGACATATAGTATATAAGGGCACAAGAGAAAACTATCCCACTACGTCAGAAAGATAGAAAGTATGGCAAGAGACCACCATGACTTAACCAGGAAATCTTCAGTGACCTGAAATTCAAAAAAGAGTCCTACAAAAAGTGGAAACTAGGTCAAATTACAAAGGATGAATATAAATAAATAACACAAGTATGTAGGGACAAAATTAGAAAGGCCATGGCACAAAACAAGATTAAACTAGCTAGAGACATAAAGGGTAACAATAGAACATTCTACATTAGAAGTAAGAGGAAGACCAAGGACAGGATAGGCCCGTTACTCAGTGAGGGTGGGGAGGGGGAAACAATAACAGGTGCTAAATGACTTTCCCTCCACCACCACCACCACCACCAAAAAAGGTGAATGCCAGTGAAAATGAGGTAGGATCAGAGGCTAAAATAAGGAGAGAACAAGTTAAAAATTATTTAGACAAGTCAGATGTCTTCAAGTCACCAGGGCCTGATGAAATACATCCTAGAATAATCAAGGAGCTGACTGAGGAGGTATCTGAGCCATTAGCGATTATCTTTGAAAAGTCATGGATTCCAGAGAGAGTCCAGAGGACTGTAAATGGGCTAATATAGTGCCAGTCTCTAAAAAGGGGAATAAGGACAACCTGGGGAATTACAGACCAGTCAGCTTAACTTCAGTACCTGAAAAATAATGGAGCAAATAAGCAATCAGTTTGCAAACACCTAGAAGATAATACGATAATAATTAACAGTGAGCATGGATTAGTCAAGAACAAATCATGTCAAACCAACCTAATAGCTTTCTTTGACAGGGTAACAAGCCTTTTGGATGCGGGGAAGCAGTAGATGCAGTAATCTTGACTTTATTAAGGCTTTTTATATTGTCTTGCATGGCCTTCTCATAAACAAACTAGGGAAATACAACCTAGATGGAGTTACTATAAGGTGGGTGCATAAGTGGTTGGAAAACCATTTCCAGAGGGTAGTTATCAGTGGTTCATGGTCAAGCAGGAAGGGCATAATTGGTGGGATCTCCTGCGGGGATTAGTTCTGGTTCTAGTTCTGTTCAATATCTTTATCAATGGTTTAGTTAATAGCATCAAGAGTAGCCTTATAAAGTTTGTGGACAGTACCAAGCTTGAAGGGGTTGCAAATACTTTGGAGGGTAGGAGTAAAATTCAAAATGATCTGGACAAACTGGAGAAATGGTCTGCAGTAAATAGGATGAAATTCAATAAGGACAAATGCAAAGTACTCCAATTAAGAAAGAACAATCAGTTGCACATGTACAAAATGAAAAAACAGTGCCTAGGATAGAGTACTGCGGAAAGGCATCTGTGGGTCAGTGGATCACAAGCTAAATATGAGTCAAGAGTAACACTGTTGCAAAAAAAGCGAACATCATTCTGGGATGTATTAGCAGGAGTGTTGTAAGCAAGACACGAGAAGTAATTCTTCCGCTTTACTCTGTGCTGATTAGGCCTCAACTGAAATATTGTGTCCAGTTCTGGGCACCACATTTCAGGAAAGATTTGGACAAATTGGAGACAATCCAGAGAAGAGCAACAAAAATTAAGATCTAGAAAACATAACCTCGATTGAAAAAATTGGGTTTTAGTCTGGAGAAGAGAAGACTTGACGGGGGAGATAACAGTTTTCACCTACATAAAAGATTGTTACAAGGAGGAGGGAGGTAAATGGTTCTCGTTAACCTCTGAGGATAGGACAAGAAGCAATGGGCTTAAGTTGCAGCAAGGGCTGTTTAGGTTATACATTAGGAAATACTTCCCAACTGTCAGGGTAGTTAAGCACTGTAATAACTTGCCTAGGGAGGTTGTGGAATCTCCATCACTGGAGATTTTTAGAGCGGGTTAGACAAACACCTGTCAGGGATGGTCTAGATCAGGGGTCGGCAACCTATGGCACGCATGCCGATTTTTAATGGCACGCTGCCTGCCGGGGTCCGGCTCAGCCTGCTGCCGAACCCCGGCAGCGGGCTGAGCCAGACCCCGGAAGGCACCAGCGTGCCATTAAAAATCCTGCCAGACCCAGCCCACTCTTCTCCGCCCCCCGCCTACCGCTCTCTCTGGCGGGGGCAGGGGGCAGAAGCAAGCTTGCTCCTGTCGGCTGCTGCTGTACAGCAGGCTCCACCGGCAGCCAAGCTTCCCCCTCCCCCGCCTCTTCCCCCCGTGTGCTGCGTGGAGCCCCACCTCCTCTCCCTCCCTGCCGCCGATGGCCCTTGCGAGGGAGGGTAGAAGAGCAGCCCCAGCGCTGTCGCTGCTCAGAGCGGTAAGGAGGCAGGGAAGGGGGGTAGGAGCAGGGCCGCGGGGAAGGGGGTAGGAGCGGGGCGTATCCCTCCAGCCCCCTGCCGTGAGCCTCTCAGGGCAGGGGGCTGGGAGCACCCCCCTGATCCCAGCCCTCTGCCCTGACCCCTGCACCCCCCTTGCACCCCATCCCCCCGCATCCCCCCACGACCCCATCCCCCCGTATCCCCCCACACATACCCAGCCCCCCCCACGTCCCCCTGCCCTGACTCCTGCACTCTCCACACCCCCTGCCCTGACTCCTGCACTCCCCACACATACCCAGCCCTCCCACCCCCCATCCCCTGACTCTTGCACCCCCCACATCCCCACCCTGAGCACCAGGTTGGCAGCGGGCTGAGCGGGGCCGGCGGCTGGGACCCCAGCTGGCAAGGGGCTGGCAGCCAGAACCCCAGACCGGCAGCAGGCTGAGCGGGGCCAGGAGCCAGCAGACGGGACCCCAGACCGGTAGCGGGCTGAGCCGCTCGGCCCGCCGCCGGTCTGGGGTCCCGTCTGCTGGCCCCGCTCGGCCCGCCGCCGGTCTGGGGTTCTGGCTGCCGGCCCCTTCCCAGCCGGGGTTCCGGCCGCCGGCCCCACTCAGCCCGCTGCCGGCCTAGGTGAACGGAGCCCCAGGCTGGCAGCGGGCTGAGCAGGCCGGCGGCTTAAGATCAGCATTTTAATTTAATTTTAAATGAAGCTGCTTAAACATTTTGAAAACCTTGTTTACTTTACATACAACAGTAGTTTAGTCATATTATATATAGACTTATAGAGAGAGACCTTCTAACAAACGTTATAATGTATTACCGGCACGCGAAACCTTAAATTAAAGTGAATAAATGAAGACTGGGCACACCACTTCTGAAAGGTTGCCAACTGCTGGTCTAGATAATACTTAGTCCTGCCATGAGTGCAGGGGACTGCACTAGATAACCTCTCAAAGTCCCTTCCA
Organism: Platysternon megacephalum; assembly: GCA_003942145.1. Classification (NCBI taxonomy): domain Eukaryota; kingdom Metazoa; phylum Chordata; order Testudines; family Platysternidae; genus Platysternon; species Platysternon megacephalum. Next base: position 744,946 of record QXTE01000328.1, on the reverse strand, counting down.
GTCCTACGATTGTATGATTCTACGTTCATGTAACTAAAGAAAATAAGGTTGCACTTGCAATTGAAATTTCTCATGTTTGCCTTCTTCCTGTCCAGGGAATTGTTGGGTATCCGCTTCTGCTTACCACTGGAGGCAGGAATATTAAAATTTGTGTATAGCAATTGCTGCTTGCTTATTAGTCACATGGATTCCTGTACTTCATAAAAACTTTGGTTAGATTCCTCTTGTTAGTTAGCTCTAATGTTGAGCAAATTTTAAGGTTTAGAAGTTAATTTCCAATCATTGGCAATCCATTATAAGTGTGAAAGATTATTGACCAGCCACTCCCATAGGTACTGATGGATCAGAGTTTTAGCACCCATTTGCTCCCACTATGTATACTCTGGGTTCAGTCTACCAATGCATTTCTCCCATCTAGACCCATCACAAGCTGGACTTAGAGTTTCCCCCTCCCTCCCTCCCTCTTGTGCATCTGTGAGTTGTAACCATCACATGTCCCTCTAAAGAGGTGGTGCTGAGAGTGTCTGCTGACACCAGACCTTGGCCACCAGAAGCCTTAGTCCTTCAGGAGAGGAAATCTAGAAGACCATGGAAAAAAAGTTAGGGTCTGATGTCATGCAACAGAAGTAGGCCAAAGGATACTCTCCAGGCATGTTTGAGTTACTTGGGGTAAGCCCCCTCCTACCAGCCAAAATTATTACCCTTGCCTTAATCAACACAGCTCCATTGGTCATAGCAGACCTATTACTAGCTATTCATAATGTATATCCTGATGAGACCCCTCCAGAAAGGGTTCTCATTCATCATGTGACTCTGTCTACCTGAATTAGATGAATTTATCTGGATATGGCCTCACTGCAAAATCAGTATATGCCAACCTAACTTTGCTTCTTATTTGATGGCTTCATTAAATATCTGAGCCTAGGCATCTTATCGGTCCTTATATTGACTGCCTTTGGGGGAGGCCCTCCATTCAGCCAAAATAAGAGTTTAGTTTCTCACCTTCACATCTTCAGATCCATCAAAGCAGTGGCAAAACTTACTCTTCCAGTTAAAGTACTTGTTATTAGTTGGAAGCTTAACGTGGAACTGGGATGGGTAAGGAAATCTTTTAAATCAATGGTGGGTACTTTATTGTTCTTGTCACTTAAAGTTGCATTCTTTAGGGTCATAACACTGGTCTACAATTTTTGAGAAGTCGTCTGCTTCAGAGATAAAATGTGATATTTATTATGTATTTTGATGTGCTGAATTCAAATATGACAATTAAAACAACTGATTGGCTACTGTTTCTAAGATATGTAAGTTTTTACATTTTATGTCTATGTATATTGTGTAGATAGTAGAGTTTTAATCATAAATTGTAACCCTAGGTCTTTTCATGTGTTTATGGTTGCTTTACATGATAATATTTCACCTGTCCTGTTTATGTAACACTTTAAAAATCAGCAAAAGGGTTATATAAATAAAATTTATTATGAAACAAAAGGCAAAAAACTATTATGTACATAGTTTAGTCCTATTCAGTGTCTACTCGGCGCTTCTTGGCTTGTCTCTTGTATTCATTAAATGGAGCATCTCTTGTCACTGTCCAGCAATAGTCTGCAAGCATTGATGGGCTCCATTTGCCCTGATAGCGTTTCTCCATTCTTGCAATGTCCTGGTGAAATTGCTCGCCGTGCTCGTCGCTCACTGCTCCGCAGTTCGGTGGAAAAAAATCTAGATGAGAGTGCAAAAAATGTATCTTTAGTGACATGTTGTAACCAAAGCTTTTGTATGCCTTGAGAAGGTTTTCCACCAACAACCTGTAGTTGTGTGCCTTGTTGTTTCCGAGAAAATTTATTGCTACTGACTGGAAGGCTTTCCATGCCGTCTTTTCCTTGCCACGCAGTGCATGGTCAAATGCATCATCTCGAAGAAGTTCACGAATCTGAGGACCAACAAAGACACCTTCCGGTATCTTAGCTTCACTTAACCTTGGAAATTTTCCACGGAGGTACTTGAAAGCTGCTTGTGTTTTGTCAATGTCCGTGACAAAGATCGTCATCAGACCCAGCTTGATGTGTAAGGGTCGTAACAAAATCTTCCTTGATTCAACAAGTGGTGGATGCTGAACACTTTTCCTCCCAGCCTCCAATGACTGTCGGAGTGGCCAATCTTTCTTGATGTAGTGGGAATCTCTTGCACGACTATCCCATTCGCAGAGAAAACAGCAGTACTTTGTGTATCCAGCCTGCAGACGAAGCAAGAGAGCAACAACCTTCAAATCGCCACAAAGCTGCCACTGATGTTGGTCATAGTTTATGCACCTCAAAAGTTGTTTCATGTTGTCATAGGTTTCCTTCATATGGACTGTATGACCAACTGGAATTGATGGCAAAACATCGCCATTATTCAGTAAAACAGCTTTAAGACTCGTCTTGGATGAATCAATGAACAGTCTCCACTCATCTGGATCGTGAACGAGTTTGAGGGCTGCCATCACACCATCAATGTTGTTGCAGGCTACAAGATCACCTTCCATGAAGAAGATAGGGACAAGATCCTATTTATCGTCAAGGGACATGGGAACCCTAACATCACCTGCCAGGAGATTCCACTGCTGTAGTCTGGAGCCCAACAGCTCTGCCTAACTCTTGGGTAGTTCCAAATCCCTGACAAGGTCATCCAGTTCACCTTGTGTTATGAGGTGTGGTTCAGAGGAGGAGGATGGGAGAAAATGTGGGTCCTGTGACATTGATGGTTCAGGACCAGAAGTTTCATCCTCTTCCTCTTCCTTGTCTTACTCAAGTGAGCATTATTCTGGTGCATCAGGAACCGGCAGTCCTTCTCCGTGGGGTACTGGGCGTATAGCTGATGGAATGTTTGGATAATGCACAGTCCACTTTTTCTTCTTTGACACACCTTTCCTAACTAGCGGCACCATGCAGAAGTAACAATTGCTGGTATGATCTGTTGGCTCTCTCCAAATCATTGGCACTGCAAAAGGCATAGATTTCCTTTTCCTGTTCAACCACTGGCGAAGATTTGTTGCACAAGTGTTGCAGCATATGTGTGGGGCCCACCTCTTGTCCAGATCTCCAATTTTGCAGCCAAAATAAATGTGATAGGCTTTCTTAACCATAGTGGTTATACTGCGCTTTTGTGATGCAAAAGTCACTTCACCACAAGCATAGCAGAAGTTATCTGCACTGCTCACACAAGTACGAGGCATCTCTGCTCACTTTGGCTAAACAGAAATGTGTCCCTTTGCAAAATCAAACACTGACAAATAAGAGAGCACGACACTGTATGTTTTCTAGAGCTGATATAGGGCAATTTGTTCAGCAGAGTGATGTAAGCTTCATTATGATTGCATTATCCATGACTTCTAGGAATAACATGATGCAATTCATATCCTGTATGACGCAATACCAGCTTCAGATTGCATCATTCATTGTTTTGCCTAAAAAGCAAGTACTGTCCAAACCCAGTCATAGATTTATTCATAGATCCAGTCAAAGATGTACTTTAGTCATTTCTGGTTTAAATAGAGATCCCGTCCCTTTATAACTCACTTATCCTCCGCCATTCCCAAGTCAAGGGCCGTATATACTGACCCAATAGAATATCTTGAAAACTAGAGCCAATCAACAATTTTAAGCATCATTTTCACTCTCAGTGACCCAGAATCAGTAAAGTTGGACTACATTTATTTCAGAAGCATTTTGGCTGTAGAGCAGTGTAATTTGGGCAAGGAAGATCCAGTGAATTGCTTCCCTTATCCTTTAAGAAAGCCTTGAGTTCTTTCCTGACAGTGTGGTTCTTTGGAGAACACTTGCATTGCTTCCTAAAGCAGTGTTACCTTATCATTTAAAGCAAGAGATTACACTGTCTTCATTCTGCTCTAATCCTCCTAAGGAAGTAAGGTGGCATTACCTAAATCTGTTGAGCTATAAAATTCTACTTAGGCAGAAAAAGTATTTCCAAAAAATGGGTGTTTCTTTAATCACCTATGCTGGCATGAATTGAGGTCTCAAAGCTTCAAAAGCAATTATTGCCCACTATGTCTGAGGAGCAATTATTAATTCTTATAAGAGAGAAAACATTTCTTCTTAGTCTAAAAGCTCTCTCTACAAGACCTATTTTTAACTTTTTGGGGAGTGAGAAAGGAGGGAGAAATATAGTTTTCGTGAGGAAATCTGCAAAGCAGCTATATTGAGGTCCTCCACTCTTGCATCCATTTTGTAATGTTTTGTGAATCATAAACCGCAGATGTTGCCTTCTCATAGGCTTCCATCATCACTTTCACAAGCATTCTTGTCAGTTTCACCTATGAGTAAGGAGCCTTCATCAGTTTTACCTCAGCTCTGGGATTCCTGGTCAGTTTCACAGTCTCTGGTTTTCCTGTGTCAATTTCACCTTAGGACACCGCCCTCCTCAGTTTCTGGTATGTCTACACTGCAAAGAAAAACCCATGGCTGGCCCGTGCCAGCTGACTCGGGTTCGCAGGGGATCGGGCTGTGGGGTTGTTTCATTGCTGTGTAGAGATCTGGGCTGGGGCTGGACCTCGGGCTCTGGGACCCTGTAGGTCAGTGGTACTTTTTCCATGGTCATACTTCAGGAAGCTTTTATGTGAATTTTATTTCCTTATTTTTGTTCACCTTTTATATTATTCTTAGTTTCTTTTCTTTGTATCTCCTTGGACTTGTATCTGAAGAGTCAAAGTAAACATTGTGCAGCAGGTTTCCATAGAATGTCTTTCATTTTTTTGTACGTACATTTTCTCCGTTGGCTATTCGCTTTTTAAATTTTTGCTTTGATATATTTGTATAGGGTTTAATGCTGTACACAGCCAAGGTAATAAAGGTGTGTGTGTGTGTGTGTGTGTGTGTGTGTGTGTGTGTGTGTGTGTGTGTGTGTGTGTAAAAGATAGATTTGTGTGTATCAAAAGAGATTATATTTACTATATCGGGTTTCTTTACTCAAGGGCCTTGGGAGTTTCAGTAACAGACTACACATTTGAAGACTGCCAGCTAGCTTTGGCTGAAGGACAACTTCGTCTGCCTTCAAACACCTGCCTTTTAGAGTTTGCAAAGCTTGTGAGAAGCCTTGGGTGAGCATATAATATGATTTTTATTTACTAACATTTATACATACGCAACTGTCTTAGTTACCTTTATGACTAGAAAATGGAATTTTATATTACAAACAGGAAGCACTAATGTATATTTCAAGAAGTACCTCACTAGAGGTCCCCTCCTTGCACCCTCCAAGGTTGGAGAGGTTTTGTCTGGACCAGCAGGTGAAAGAAAATCTTTGGCTCCTTTAAGGACAGAAGATTGCAGTGTTAGTTTTTTGGCTCCTGAGCCATCAGCTGACAGTTTGTAAGCCCTTCCCCCTGCCTGAGGTGTCATTCTGCACCCTGACCAAAGCTCTTCCTCTTGGGATGAGAGTAGGATATCCAGGTTTTGGGGCCTTGCTTTGGGCATCATCCTAGTTATCTTTTGGGAGGCTGGGAAGGAATTTTTCCCTCACTGCCAGATTGTCCTGGGCACAGTATGGGGTTGTTTCATCTTCTCCTGAGCAGCCCAAGGAACTGGTGGGTTCGGTCAAATTGTAAAATTCATGTTGTCACAACTTGGTGGATGCCTCATGTGGATACGCATTTGATAGGGGGTCCAGTTCCACTGCAGATTAGAAGGCATCTCCTAAAGAAAGTGGGAAATGGAATTGGGGCTCCTAATGTCTTGTATGGCAAGGAGTCGATCCCTCTTCCCTTAATTTTCATACGAGAGGATAGCAGTCAGAACCCAGCAAACAGTGCTGGGGTCACTGTGTGGGGGAGTGGGCTGGGGGCAGCCCTCCCCCTGGTGGTAAAGAAAGATGTGGGGGTGCCAATAGTGGACATCTGGGTGGCACAACTTACAGAAAGAAGGATGAGCTGCACTGGATGTCTTGTTGCCGGATAGTTCCCAGATGTGTTACTTAGTTAAGGTGTGGCCTAGCTAAACAATATTATTGGTGTTTTGTCTGTCTTCCTCAAGTGTCTGGAATCATCTCACTGGATTTATTTTTAAAATCCCACACTTGTTACACTTCAGACAAGTCTCAGGTGCTCTTGTATTATAAGACAACAAATGTACACAGTGCTTCAACTAGTTGCTCCTCTCCCAGCATGCCTAGAAAAAGCAGCTATGGACAGCTTATGGTTCTATCTTCTGCCAGTGTTGATTAAGGCTTGATGTGTAAGCACTTGGGCTGTCAAGTGATTAAAAAAATTAATCACGATTAATTGCACTGTTAATAATAGAATACCATTTATTTAAATATTTTTGGGTGTTTTCTCCATTTTCAAATATATTGATTTCAGTTATAACAGAATACAAAGTGCACAGTGCTCACTTTATTTATTTTTTATTACAAATATTTGCAATGTAAAAAACAAAATAAACAGTATTTTTCAATTCACCTAATGCAGGTACTGTAGTACAATCTCTTTATCATGAAAGTTGAACTTACAAATGCTGAATTATGTACAAAAAAAAACTGCATTCAAAAATAAAACAATGTAAAACTTTAGAGCCTACAAGTTCACTCAGTCCTATTTCTTGTTCAGCCAATGTCTCAGACAAACAAGTTTGTTTACATTGCAGGAGATAATGCTGCCCGCTTCTTGTTTACAATGTCACCTCAAAGTGAGAACAGGTGTTTTCATGGCACTGTTGTAGCCGGTGTTGCAAAATATTTACATGCCAGATGTGCTAAACATTAATATGTCCCTTCATGCTTCAACCACCATTCCAGAGAACATGCATCAATGCTGATGACGGGTTCAATAACAATCCAAAGCAGTGCAGACCGACGCATGTTCATTTTCATCACCTGAGTCACCAACCTGGCAACTTTCTTTCAAGTTTTCTTGTTTGCCTCCTCACCTGGAAGCATGGAGTGTAGCCTCATGTTTCCTTTTCCAACTGTAATTATTTCCTTTCACTAATTAATCCTTTATCTTCCAGCACCTGTACATAGGAGGAAGGAAAGGAGAAAATAATTTCTAGTGTAGGAAATATAGAAGATAGAAGAACAACAGTAAGGATAAGTGCTTTTTCTGTAGAGACCTTGCAGCTAAAAGGCTCTCCAACAGGACAATAGAGAATGCTACAGGGAGTCAGCAGGAACGTTCTATTCTCCACACCATATTTACCTCCAAAGGCTCTGAGCTGACCTGTACTCAAAGTAAACCCCTCTCCTTTAGTATGCAGGTGCTAATCCTAGGGCTCATTTTAGTCTCCTTGCAACATTGCTTGGCTTCTGTGCCTGCTCAGCAGGCTACCAATCAGCCTCAAAGCTGTTCGCCCAATTTATGTCCTCTTGAATTCTGGATGTTAGTGGCTGTTGCCAAAACCAACAATGAAACTCTGCTAAATGGGCATTCTTCCTTGATTTTTCACCTGAATTAGGTGTTTATCAGGATGGATTGAGTTAAATCACTAAGTGGAAAGCATTGATTTAAATAATTGGTTTTAATCAACTTTTCCATTTGTACTCCAGTTATTGTCTAAAGAAAGGTGCATTCTCAGTGATTGATATAAGCATTAAAAAATGTTGATTTACAACTAAATAGAGCCTTTATACTATATTTGGGACATCTTTTTGCTAGCTAGTATGGTACCCTATAACTATATACATTTATTTAAGCAATGATATGGCTTAATATTTTCAGATTCTTATTATTTGTACAGTTTTAGTATGTTAGAAAATGTTGAATTGATATATTGCTTGTTTATTAGACAATTAACTTTTTGCTCATGATTTGTGTCATGCTGCCTTAGGATGGTAACTGGAATTTAATTAAACAAGAAACCACATATAAAATTCATGTTTTTTATTAAACAAAACCTTAAATATTTTGGATAAGTAAATTTTTCTTATCAAAACATGTTTCACGTTTATAACTAAATTATTTATTAAACAGAGGGATTAATTGTAGTCAGTGAATTAAACTGATTATTTCAGGTCAGCCTGGGAAATACGTTTCAAATACGCCTAAGTGACAGGGACTGGAGTTTAAGTTCCTATTCGCTTAAGTTTTTTGAAAATGAGACAGTCTCCTGACTTACTTAGGCTGACCTGTTGTGCCATATTTATAAAGCTTAACCTCAAAAGTTAGATGTTTTCCCCCAATACTTTCTTTATGTAGAAAAGAAGTCTTTAACTCATAGTTTTGATAGCGGCTTATGAATTCAGCGTATTTATTTTTTATTTATATATTTTAAGAGATTATAATAAGTTTAGGCCATATCATGTTTTATATTGAATTCAGATTTAATTTTAAACAGGTTTATTTTTACAAAGAAAAAATTATAATTTAAATAAAATTAAAAATCTGATTTAAATTTAAAAAAATCTGTTTATTTTTAAATCATGGATTTTTATCCACCCTGGCATCTGTACGTTGTGGGAAATCTCAGCTGTTCTTGGCTTTTCCCCACTAATAGGAAGACTGCAATCCTGTTCTTTTGCACAGTGGAATGTAGCTTGCAGTAGGACCCTCAACATACACTTGCTTGAGGTGCAGTCACTATGCAGATTATTCATTGATTTAAAGGCAAGAAAGGATTGTTGCAATTATGTAGTTTGACCCCCTAAAATGTCACTCAATAATTCCTACATCAAGCCCAAAAACTTGTGGTTGAACAAGAGCATGACTTCTAGGAAGATATCCAGTCTTAATTATAAAGATTTCAAATGATGTAGAATTTACCACGTACCTTAGTAGGTTGTTCCAGTTAAAATTTACACTTTATTTCCTGTATGAATTTATCTAGCTTTGAATTCCAGTCACTTAATCATGTTATAGCTTTGTCTGCTACATTGAATCGCCCTGTTTTCATAGATTCGTGGATTTTGAAGGCCAGAAGGGACCACTAGATCATCTGTTCTGACCTCCTGTATATTATAAGGCCATTGCATTTCACTCAATTTACCCTAAATCGAGCCCAATAACTTGTTTGGTTAAAGCATATCTTCCAGAAAGGCATCTTGTCTTGCTTCAAAGACATCAAGAGATGGAGTGTCCATCACATCTCTTGGTGGCTTGTTCCAATGACAAATCACCCTCATAATTAAAAATGTGTGCCTCATTTCTGATTTGAAATTTATCTGATTCCAGCTTTCAGCCATGTTATGCTTTTCTCTGCCAGATTAAAGAGCCTTTCATAGCCAGTATTTTCACTCTGTAAAGGTACCTATACACTGTAATCAAGTCGCCCCCCGATCTTTTTGATAAGCTAATCAGATTGATCTCCGTAAGCCTCTCACTGTAAAGCATTTTCTCCAGCCCTCAAATAATTTTTGTGGCTCTTTTCTGCACCTTCTCTGGTTATTGAATATCCATTTTAAAATGTGAACACCAAAACTGGACATAGTATTCCAGTATCACTCTCACCAATTTCATATACAGAGTTAAAATCACTTCCCTGCTCCTACTCATGACCCCCCTGTTTATACATCAAAGGATCATGTATTTGTGATGCTGTGGCAGAAAGGACTATGGGAGATCATATTGAGCTGTTTGTTCACTATGACCCATAAACCTTTTTCAGAATCACTGCTTTCGAATTTCGAACTGATTTCGAACTGATCAGAATCACTGATTTCGAACACAATCCCCCATTCTGTAGGTATGGCCTGGATTCCTTGTTCTTAGATGTATGACCCTCCATTTGGCTGCATTAAAAATCATTTTGTTTGGATGGGCTCATTTTACCAAGTGATCAGATCTCCTTGTGTGACTGCCCTGTCCTCCTCATTATTTACCACTCCACTGTCATTGTTGAAATTTGATTTGAAAACTTTATCAGCAGTGATTTTATATTCCAGATCATAGATAAAAATAGCATCAGTCCTGGAACTGGTATCTGCGGACCCCCTTAAAAACAACCCTATTCAATGATGATTCTTCATTGAAAACTACTTCTTGGGATCTGTCAGTTAGCCAGTTTTTAATCCACTTAATGTGTGATTAACTGATATTGATAGTGTTAATTTTTTAATCCTAATGTCATGTGGTACTAGAGTCAAATGCCTTACAATAGTCTAAGTATACTACATTTACAGAATTCATTTAATTATTCATATTGTATAGTGCTAACACATTTATGCAGTTACCCTTTATAAATCAAACTTGTAATCACATCAAAAAATGAAATAAAAGGGTTGTTTGACAAGACTTCCTTTCCATAAAATCACATTGACTGGTATTAATTATATTACCATCCTTTAATTCTTTATCAATTAAACCTCGTAGCAACTTTTCCATTATTTTGCCCAAGATCTGTCAGGCTAATCACATGAGGATGATGTACTTTAACATACTTCTTAGTTACTAATGGACTAGAAAGAGCATCAGATAGGGATATACAATTTTAAATGAGCAGGCTTGGAAAACTTCCACCCAAGAGACCTTAAAGTGTTGGCTGAGGAGCTCTCTGGCCTGCTGATGTTCATTTTTAATAAATCTTGGAATATCAGGGAAATTCCGGAACACTGGACAAGTGCTAATGTTGTGCCAATATTCAAGCAGAATGACCTGGGTAACTATAGGCCTTCATCCCTTCCTGGGCTCTGTTAGTTAGCACGTTGAGCCATATGCATTCAAGATATTGTGGAAGAGTTATCAATAACTCTAAAACAGATAATGGTGTCTTTAATATTGAGTACCATCCTCCTCTCCTCTTTTACCCATTCTATTCTTCCTAAACCGGTTATAACCAGCAATTTTAACATTCCAATCGTTAATCATTCCGCCAGTTTCTGAAATGCCAGTTAATGTTACATTTCTTCTCATCAATGAGAATGTCCCATTTGGCATAGTTATACAAGTATTTGGGGAAAAAAATTCTCTTCACAATCTTTGCCACCTTAGTTCAAATGTTTCATGACACGCTGAGTGAGAGTTTGCACTACACTTTGCTCCTTAGAACTCTTTCTTTGAGGTATTCCTTTAATTGCTCCTGGCTGCTCCAGCTTGTCTCCAGTGAGAAAACTAGCATTTTACACTCACACTCACTCTCTCTCTCACTCTCTCTGAGATGCAGACTGTGCCATTCATACATCCCTCCTCCCACTGGAAAGTGTTCCAAAGTTTCACAAAACTAAAATTTTTTAGCTTCATACCAGTTGTTCAGCCAACAGTTCACTCCAGCATTTTCAGCTTTCTGCTTCTCTCTCTCATGGAACCAGAAGTATCCTTGCGGTGATCACTTGGACTTTCCTCTTCTTCAATTTCCTTTCCAGATTCTTGAAGTCTTCTGTAATCTGTGTAATTCCCCATGATGCTGTGTCATTTGGTTGCAATATGGAACCATTCAAGTAGTGATCTTGCCAGTGCCATATACAGGAGTAGTAGAACCTCCATATCCCTATTTGATATTTCCTTGTTTATACATCTGAGGTCTGCTTTGGCCACATCATCAAATTGAGAGCACATGTTCAGTTAGTTATCCACCATGACCCCCCAGGTCACTAGAGTCGCTGCTTTTCAAGATACAGTTCCTCATCCTGTAAGTATGGTCTCTGTTCTTTGTTCCTAGACCTTGCATTTAGCTCTGTTAAAGTGCATGTTGTCTGACTGTGCCCAGCTTACAAAGTGATGTAGGAAACTGTTTAAATGGCATGTCCTTTTCATTTCTTAGAACAAAGATTGGTGGAGTAGTATCTGCAAACTTTGTCAGCAATGATTTTATATATTCTTTCAGGCCATTGATAAAAATGCATAACCGCATTTGGTGAAGAACCAATCCCTGCAAGACCTCATTGGATATACAGTAATTCAGTGATGATTCCCCATTTACATATATATTAGGAGATTTATCATTTAGCCAGTTTCTAATCCATTTAATACAGGGATAGTCAATAGGTGGACTACGGGCCAAATCCGGTCCACCAGACGCTTTGAACAGACCCCGAAATCTTTTTATTTACTTATTATCATGTCATTATTATTATTATTTTCTCTGTAGGCTGGACCTTGACTAGACCTTGACAAAAAAATAATTGACTACCCCTGATTTAATATGTGCTATATTGACATTGTATAGTGCTAATTTTTGATCAGGATGTCACATAGTACTAAGTCACAAGCCTTACAGAAGTCTTAATATATTTACTTCAACACAGTACCCTTATCTATGAAATTTGTAGTCAGAAAACAGTATCAAATTTGTTTGATCAGATCTATTTTCCATAAAACCATGTTGAATGGCATTTATATTACAATTTTTAGTTGAGTCTCATCAATCATTCTGTGATTTTTTTTTTCATGTATAGATATCTAACAGGCTTATAATGATCAGGGATATCTCATTTACTCTGTTAAATATCAGACTAACATTAACTTTCTTCCAGAACTTCCCTATTATTCCAAAGTTTGTTTAAAAATTAACATCAATGGTTTAGTGCTCCTCTGCCAACTCATTTTCAGACTCTTGAGTGCAAGGCATTTGGATGTGCTCATTTAAAAATGGTTAACTTTCAGTAAGACAAGGTAGATGAAGAAGTAGTATCTTTGGGCTGGTCCACACTAGGGGCGGGGATCGAAATAAGATACGCGACTTCAGCTACGAGAATAGCGTAGCTGAAGTCGAAGTATCCTATTTCGAATTACCCGCGCTTACCTCGCGTCCTCGCAGCGCGGGATCGACGTCCGCGGCTCCCCCGTCGGCTCCGCTAACTCCGCTCGCCCTGCTGGAGTTACGGAGTCGATGGGAGCGCGTTCGGGGATCGATGTATGGTGTCCAGACGAGACGCGATACATCGATCCCCACTACATTGATTTCTACCCGCCGATCCGGGCGGGTAGTGTAGACGTAGCCTTTGATTGCACCGTTTGAGACAAGTTTGTGTCTTTCATTGTCTTTCAAGTATCCCAACACACTGCATATATATTTTTAGTAAAGCTGTTTAAATTCCTTCTTAGTTATAGTTAAACTGGATGATGAAATACTTTCTATTTCATTTCCAAATACAGAACCAAAATATTTATTGAACACTTCTGCCTCTTCTGCATCAATGACAGTTTTACTATCTGCATTTATAAATGAACCTATACCAGTGTTAGGATTCCTTCTGTGCATGATTATACTTTTTAAATTCCTTCTAATTGTCCTAACTCCACTGGCCATTGACTTTTCATTGATAAGCTTCTGTAGTGGTGCCTTCTCCCGGCCCCACCACAAACTCAGTCGGAGACTGCTCCAAAGTACATGCACCAGTGCTCTTTTATTGTTCGTGCCTATCCCCACCACCTACTATTTACATATCTTACAGACCAACACCCGGGAGACCGCTAGCTTCTCCTGCCAGCAGGGATCTAGAGCTCCTTGCTCTTCCCTTTCCTGTCTCTCCCCCAGTGGCTTCCTCCCAGCCAGCTTTATATAGCAGGCTGGCCACTCAGGCCACCAGGTGCGTCCCCTCAGGTGATAAGGGTGTGACCTCCCCGGCCAGTCCTAACTATTCCCCCTTTTAAGCGGAGCTGGGCTAACAGGGGCTTGGCTTGGATCTCCTAGCCAGCACCCTGTTACACCCCTCCCCCCTTAAGAGCCCAAGGCCCAGCCGCCCTCAGCCCGCCTGCCCTTCGGCCTTTTTGCCGTTGACCTGGGGTGGGGCCTTCCGGCGGGAGGCCTCCACCTGTGGCCGGGTGGACCCCGGTCACCTCCGCCGGTGGTCGCTCCATCCCCCGCCCGCAGAAGGTACACTGCGGCGGTAGTGGCTGTCCCCATAACTCTGCCTCTGCGTGCAGGTCATCACACCACGCGCACGACGGCAGGGCCCCCAACCCCCGCTTGTCCCATACTTCAGGTACAGGGTCGGAACCTATCCCCTCTTCTGGCGGGAGCTTCCCTGCCTCAGTTTCCCCCGCACCCTCCTGTGGGTTTGGGGTCTCATCCGTGGGTACCGCATCCACAGGACCCTCTGCGGGGGCTGGCCCTCCCTCTGAAGGGCCTGGGCCCGCCAGCTACCCGAGGCAGACCTCCTGCAGGTCAGCCCGCTCTGTGCTTTGTTGTCTAGGAGTTTTGTTGGTCTTGACGGACCCTTGCCCGTCCTCACATCTCACAGCCTTCTGGCGCAGGTGGTACGCCCCCTTAACCGGGGTACCCACCCGATCCCTTCCCACCACCACTGGATACGGTAGCCCCTCCAAGACCCCCACCCGCTTCCACCTGAAGCGGCCCCTCACTTCCAGGGGTACCTGGGCCACCTGGCAAAACTTTTTATCCCCATGTATGCAGCCAAGGGCCATTCTCGCCCCCCTGACCAGCCAATGGGGTTTTACCAACGCTTGCTGCACAAGCATACAGCCGGATGCGGTATCCAGCAGGCCGGCTTGGGGTTTTCTCCCTACCCTTACGGGGATGGTGGTCAGGTTACGTCTCCCTGTCCACCCTTCTACCTGGGTCCACCCACAGAACTCGGCCCACCCGCACTCCATCTCCGGGCAGTCCCCTTTTATATGTCCTGGTTTTCCACATTGCCAGCAGCTTAGCCTGGCTGCTCTTTCGGGTTCCCCTCGGGGCTCTCCCTTCCTCCCCTGGGCCACCCCGGAAACCGGTTCAGATTGTCTCCTCCCAGGCTCCCTCTCCTTCCGGGGCCAGTCCTCCCTCCGAGGTCCCTCAGCCTCGATGTATTCTTCGGTCAATCGGACCGCTGCCTCCAGAGTACCCGGCTGGTGTCACCTGACCCAGACCCATATGGCCTCGGGGAGGCTTGGTAACAATTGTTCCAGTACTAAACTGTCCATAATCTCTGCTGTGACACGTGTCTCTGGCCTTAACCACCAGGTCGCCCAGTCCACTAGCCTCTGGGTAAATGCTCGTGGCCGCACGACCGCTGTTCAGCACACGGCCCGGAATTTCTGCCTATAGCGCTCGGCCGACAGGCCCACGCGGTCCATAATGGCGGCTCGTACGGTCTCATAATCCCAGGCGTGCTCCTCACTCAGCGCCACGTAGGTCGCTTGAGCCTTTCCCACCAAGTACGGCGCGAGCCAGTGGGCCCAGGTTGTCTTCTCCCACCCAGTGCCCGTGGCTACCCACTCAAATGTCCCCAGGAACGCGTCCGGGTCATCCGCTGGGCTTATTTTACAAGGTCCCCAGCCCGGGGGTCGGGTGCCTTCGCCTGTCACAGGACTCAACACCCGCAGTAGGAGCTGTGCTTGTGCGTTGGTCTGCTCCCTGATAAAGTCCTGCAGGCTCCGTTGCTGTTCCGCCTGCCAGGTCATGCTTCTCCATCTGGTGGGACAGCTGGACATTCCGCAGAGCCTGTTGCCTTTCCTCCTGCTGCTTCACCAGCTATTTGAGGGTCTCCTCCATGTCCAGGGTCGCCAACCACGGTCGCTGGCTCCAAATCCTGGACAAGCCCCCATGTGTAGTGGTGCCTTCTCCCGGCCCCTCCACAAACTCAGTCGGAGACTGCTCCAAAGTACATGCACCAGTGCTCTTTTATTGTTCATGCCTATCCCCACCACCTACTATTTACATATCTTACAGACCAACACCCGGGAGACCACTAGCTTCTCCTGCCAGCAGGGATCTAGAGCTCCTTGTTCCTCCCTTTCCTGTCTCTCCCCCCTTGGCTTCCTCCCAGCCAGCTTTATATAGCAGGCTGGCTACTCAGGCCCGCAGGTGCATCCCCTCAGGTGATTAGGGTGAGTCCTAACTAATCCCTGGTCAGTCCTAACTAATCCCTCTTTTAAGCAGAGCTGGGCTAACGGGGGCCTGGCTTGGATCTCCTAGCCAGCACCCTGTTACAGCTTCCCTTACCAATTTTCTGCGTTCTTAACTTCTAATGTATATTCATTGCTATTGACTTCACCTTTTTTCTGCATGTCTTTATACATTTTTATGGTTGTTTTCACTTCCCCTCTAAACTAGGATTTTTTTAACCAATTGTATGTGATTGTGGGATTGTAGATTTCTAGGCATCTAGTTAAATCACAATATATGGCAATGGTGCTTCCATCTCCCTTGAATGAAGTCAGAAAAAACTATCCCTATCAACGTAGGCCTCATAATGGTGGTGTCCAGACAACCCTTGAAAGTGCTCTTCTCTAAAAATACCACCTATTCACTTGTAAGCTCCTCCTAGTTTTCCAGGTTACCTTTGTGTAGCATGAAATGGACACAATTCCCTTGGCTCTTAAGTTTGGTTCTTACCCTTAATGATTACAGAGTAAGGCACAAGGCAGGCCCTTTGTTGGCCAACACACATCACCCCGCTAAGTATGAACACTGGCTTCCAAACACTCTAGTCAATTCCTTGACTGACTGTACTCATCAAAGGAGCTGGTTGTGGGAATATCTCATTGGCAATCACCAGCTGTTTCCTAGATCCAAATAACTCATCAGATATCCTTTTCAGATCCTCCGTTCCAGTCAGGTCTGGTCAGTTCTCTACATTTTTGAGACCTTTGCTTCAAGTACTTTGGTGCAATTAGGCATCACAGCCAAACTCTCTAGATTAGTGGTTTCCAGCCTGGGGTCCACTTATGGCCCTTGATGCTCTAAATTGTGGTCATTAAGACCATGGTGCTAAGAAGGACATTTGTATTGGATTATGAATTGAAATGTACTTCCTAAGTTGCATCCTGTGATTTTTAAATGGAAGTGTTTGAACTAGCCATATAGTTGTAGAGAAGTGGTTAGGGGCACTGTCTCCCCAACTGCCTCCTTCAATTTCAGCTGCAGCCTCAGGACAGTTCTGGTCTGAGCTTAGAGCACTCTGAGTGGCTATTCTCCCTTCCGTGCTGCAGATCCTCCATTGACTGATTACTGCATCATAGGAAGGGAGGAGAGAATAGCTCTGGCTGCTTTGTGTGCTTCCCTAATGAGTGGTGGGCCTCACAGAGAGCTGGATAGGAGCTCAACAGCCCCTGGCAGAGCCTTGAGGAGTGCCAAGGATCACCCCCTCTTCCCCCTTGCAGCAATCCTGGGCAAGCCAGGAAAGGGGGAGAGTTGGGGGGGATCAATAGCCTATTCTGATTTCCTGATTGTCTCCTCCAATCCAGGATAGGGGCTGCTCTGACTTGAGCCACTGGGGATAGCCAGACCACAACACTAGAGCCTGCAAGGAAGAAAGGAGTTGTGTGACCTGACTGTGCCAGCTGTAAACCACCTATAATTGCCCCAACATGGGGGAATCCTCAGTGGGTTTCCTGCTCCCTTTATGTGCTGCCTCAGTAGCAGAAAGGGGGACAAACTAGGGCATAGAAACTGCCCTATTGTATTGATTGCATTTACCTTTTGGAAATAAAAATTTGTCCTCTGACTGGAAAGGCCACATTGTCCTGAGTTAACTTGGCTATCCACCATTCAAAACAAATCTGCTGGTTGAGATTTTGTGGATGCTATGGTGGAAGGGCACAGAACTTATTCTTCATGCAACCCAAAGCATAACATTTTATAAGCCTTCAGCTTCCATCATTAGTACTTTAACTATATTACTATTTTTATTAAAAAGTCATACCCCTACCAAAACAGTTATACCAGTACAAAATTTGTGTAGACCAGGTCTGGCTCTGTAATTGGAAAGGAAATGGGTGAACTCATGATTATATGCTAACTAGCCTCAACTGATGGATCTTTTGGCCTCCTTGCTTGTTGGTAGGTGGCCTCACATGCTGTCAGTAACTGCATTTGCAGGGTAGGATATGAAAAGTGATGACTCTGACGAACAGGATTAAGAGTGTAATCACTATTAGTAATGTTGGTTTTAAACAACATGTATCAGGTCTTTCTTATTCAGTAACATTAGCAAGAGTGGAAATAATTATTCATTTATGTCACTGTTCTACTAATAGTCTGCAATTGACAGTTGCATGAAAGGGTAAAGAATCAGCAGAGTCGGGTCCTGGTCCATGAATAGCGCTCCTAGACACTACACCAGGGGTAGGCAATCTTTCAGAAGTGGTGTGCCAAGTCTTCATTTATTCACTTTTAATTTAAGGTTTCGCGTGCCGGTAATACATTTTAACATTTTTTAGAAGGTCTCTCTCTGTCTATATTGTATAACTAAACTATTGTATGTAAAGTAAACAAGGTTTTCAAAATGTTTAAGAAGCTTCATTTAAAATTAAATTAAAATGCTGATCTTACGCCGCCAGCCTGCTCAGCCCACTTCCAGCCTGGGGTTCTGTTCACCTAGGCCGGCAGTGGGCTGAGCAGGGCCTGCGGCCGGGACGCTGGCTGGCAAGGGGCCGGCAGCCGGGACCCCAGACCTGGGGGGGGGGGAGGTCCAGGGATCAGGGCAGAGGGCTGGGGTTG
>QXTE01000328.1:684788-726436 GCA_003942145.1 Platysternon megacephalum | reverse complement strand
GGGCGGGGGGGGGGGGGGGGGGGGAGGTGCAGGGCAGAAGGCTGGGGGTGTGTGGGGGGGTTCAGGGATCAGGGCAGAGGGCTGGGGGTGTGTGGGGGTGCAGGGCAGAAGGCTGGGTGTGAGGGGGGAGTTCAGGGGGCTGGGGGGGCGTAGGGCAGAAGGCTGGGTGTGTGTGGGGGGGATCAGGGCAGAGGGCTGGGGGTGTGTGGGGGTGCAGGGCAGAAGGCTGGGTGTGAGGGGGGAGTTCAGGGGTCAGGACAGAGGGCTAGGGTGCTCGGCTCGTGGGGGTGCTCCCAGACCCCTGCCCTGAGCGGCTCATGGCAGGGGGCTGGAAGGGATATGACCTATTCCACCCCCTTCCCCAAGGGCCCGACCCTACCTCTTCTCTGTCTCCTCTACGGAGCAGCGATCATGCTAGGGCTCCCCCTCCCCCTCCCCCTCCCCCTCGCAAGGGGGATCAGCTGATCGGCGGGAGGGGGGGGGAGGGGCAGGAAAGCACCAAGCTAGGGAAAGAAGCGGGGGAGGGGGAGCTTGGCTGCTGCAGGGCCAAGCTTCTGCCTCCTGCCCCCGCAGGGGAGAGCGGTGGGCGGGGGGGAGGGGGGTGCTGAGTGGGGCTGAGGGCCGGGACTGCGGCAGGCAGCGGCGTGCCACCCAAAATCGGCTCCCGGGCCGTGTTTGGCACGCATGCCGTAGGTTGCCGACCCCTGCACTACACTTAATACAAATAATAATAATGAATATTAGGTTTTTGAGCTATATTGGAAACTAAGTGGGTGATTTGTCTTTGGAGCCTTAATTATGGAGTCCTAGGTATTTTGGTTAATTGTGAATCAGGATAAGTAAGTAAGTTCTTACATAATATCTTACAGTGCTGTCATTCACTGTTTTACACAATGCAAGGAACATTTAGTGATTTTAGAAGTAGTCTGTAATATTCCTTTTAAAGTAGTCTGAAAATGTCAAATGTTTTCCTTTTTTTTTGTTGTTTGTTTGTTTGTTTGTTGTTGTAGGCTGAAACCAGAGAAGCTTGAAAAAGATCTTGATAGATATTCTCAAAGTGCCAAGAAAATGAAAGAGAAAAGAGTCAGTCTTAAAGAGTTTGCTGCATACTTGGAAGTCCCAATTTCTGACACATTAGAAAACATGTTTGCTCTTTTTGTTGAGGTAAGAAATACCAAAATGTTACAGAGAATTAAAAATTCATTCTTATGTCTTTCCAGTGGGATTTTAAAAAATGCACTCATTGACTTCAGTATGAGCAGAGTACAGCCTGTGCTGAGCACTTTTTAAAATCCCAGTCTTGACATCCTTGTGCTTTTTTCTTATCTAGTAAGTCTAAATAAATCCAGTTAACTAAACAAAACATGGCTTAAGTGAAAGGTTAATGGTACAGAAATCGGACAAAACCAGTTTTGTTTTGGGGTACCAATTATGAAAAACAAAACTTCGTGTAGAGAAAAAATGAGCACAAAATATTATTCAAACAATAAGATATTTCTAATACTATAGCTGATTAGCATATGGACATATTTTGGCCATATGAAATCTTTCTTAATTGAAACTAGGTGGGGAGGTGCGTGTGTGCATGTGCAATGAGGGGAGGAGTCAGTTTTTATGTTATAGGATGCCATGCAAATGGAAATTCAAAACAGACTTTTCACACATGGATGCCTAAAGTAAGGCACCAAACTCCTACTGAGTTGCTTAGATAAATAGATTAAATGTTCAGGTGTCCTGAGCATCCGGAGTTCTCTTTGACCTTAATGGCACTTGCAAGTACTCAGCACCTTTTGAAAATCAGACTATTAATTGTAGGCAGTGCTGGTAGGAATGCCTACAGTTTATGCTACCAGACGCTTTCCACTATAAGACGCTGTTTTCAGTTGCTTATAATTTTTCCAAATGTAATCTGTTAGGGCTAGAATTTTCTATGCTGAATGTCTGTCTCTGGCTGAATTAATTAAAAAAAAAAAAATGGGGGGAAGTTTCAGCAAAAACATTTCAGCCATTTCAGATAATGAGGTTAGGGGAAAATATGTTTTGTGCATGTTTTATTCTTATAAAACTTTCATTGCGAAACTCTAGATTTATAGACTCCAAGACTATAAAGGACGATGGTGATCATCTTGTCTGACCTGCACAATACATAGAACTTCCCCAAAATATTCTAGTTCAAAAGGAATTATATCTTTTAACAAATGCTTTGAAGCAGGGGCTTGAAATGTGGTGTGGGGGGAAGAGGGGTCATCCTTGTGTCAGGGATGTGCCTTTTGCCATCGTTGTAAAATGCCACCCAAATCTGGCCAAGTGTAGGCCTCTGAAAATTATAGTTTAGTAGGTGTTTGTTTGAGGCTGACAGCTAAATTCTCAGAAGATTCTGGCTGCCTGAGCCCTTTCCATCTGCTTACAGCTTCTGTAAGCAACCGTGCTATCCCTTCAGAGCAATTGCCCTTCCTGGTTGCTGGGGGCCTCTGTGGTGTTAGGCACCAAAAATAAAAACAAAAAGACTCTCTCTCCTTTTTTCTATCAGTGCATCTCCTGCTGGTGTCTAGATTTTAATACTGAAACCAAATTATTCTCTAATGTCTGTACCATTAAAGCTTCCTCAGATGGTACAAATTATTCTCTAATTATTCTCTAATGTCTGTACCATTCTCTGTCTGTACCATTAAAGCTTCCTCAGATTTCAAGTGCTTGCACATGTCCATTCCAATGTAGGTGTATGTGCTCCCTGAGCACAGTTGCTGGAATTTTTTCCCTCAGTGGTATCTGTCGGGTCAGCTCCAGCACCCTCTGGTTCTGTGCGCACATAGCACCAGTATAAAAGGCCCCACCGACCCCGTGCCCTTTCAGTTCCTGCTTACCACCTGTGATGATTGCCTGAGCAAGAGGGAAATTCCAGTAGTCTTACCTAATGATTTTTCTTCTTTCTCATGTATATAGTAGTTGTAGTTTACGTAGTTTGTTATTAGGAGTTTTAGTAGTTAGTGAGTTTTGGACGCCTCTGCACTTTGTTGGAGAGGATTGTCGGTTCCCGTGGCATGCCTCAGTCACCAAGCTTCAAGCCCTGGGCTTCCTGTGGCAATTTGATGCCCTTGAACGATCCACACTCGAGCTGTCTCAAGTGCTCATCGGAAAGACCATTGCCAAATCTGCAGGGACTTCAGACCCTGCACCAAGACCGACCAGCAGGCGAGGCTGAAGGTCCTCCTCACGGAGGCAGCCCTAAGATCAGCATCGGAGCCACGCTTGGACTTGGCACTGAGCATCTCTGCTTTGATGCAGAGCACTCCTTCCATTAGTTGAGAGCCCTGCACCGATCCTCCTCCCAGTGCATGAGAAGAAGTACCGTAAGCACCAGAAGAGTCGTTTCCCTTGCCTGCTTCCTTCTGGCACTGGGGATCTAGATAGAGCGAGACCTGTGTCAGGCCGCTATCCTTCTCCAGCACCTCAGCAGCCACTTTCACCAGCCTTGGTGCCTCTCACAAGTTCCACTAACTCCAGCATGGGAAATGCCATCCTCCAGTGAACAGCGTACTGGTCAGTTCTCAGAACCATGAACCCCAGAGGCGTTTGCAGCTGCTAGAGACCTACTCAACTCTCCCAGTCCCAGGGTCCCTGGAGAGTTAGGACTTGGCACTGCCAGTACCAATGAGTGGCAGAGAACCATCCTCCAACTTTCATGTGGCACCACAGCCACCCTCTAGGCAAAAACCTTCTATGGTAGCCTCAGCTCGGACCTCTCCGCAATGCCATTCACTGGCACCGAGAGGGTCAGCACTGCCTTGGTCTCCCCACCACAGCTCGTCTTCCTCATCGGAGTCTGAAGTGGGGTTTTTACTCTCTTGACCATCAAGACCGCTTGCACGACTCCCCTGCTGGGCCTCAGGCACTATGGTGCCTCCGAACACTTGGCCTCCAGGACCGTGGGGACTGGAACCCAGGCGATGCCCTTTTTGGAACCCATGGGGGTTTCTCCTGAGTCAGGGCACCATTTTGAGGCATTCATATTCTGTGGCCTCAGAAAGTAGGACACTCCAGTACCGCGCTGTGAGACTTATTAAAGTGGGTGGCCTTGAATTTGGGTATCCAAGTTGAGGTGGTCAAAGAGACGACACACGGTTACTGGACATTTTGTCAGCAGCGGGTCCCTCAAGAGTGGCTTTACCCCTTAATGAGGTGATCGTGGACCCAGTTAGAGTGCTCTGGCAGACCCCTGCTTCTCTCCCTCCTACAGCCAAAAGGATGGAGCGCAAATACTTCATACCAGCCAAAGAGTATGAATTTTTGTTTTCACACCCTCCGCCAGGATCTCCAGTAGTTGCAGCCACCAATGAGGGGGACCATCAAGGTCAAACAGACCCCATGCCCAAGGCAAAGGACCCCAAAAAGCTGGACTTGTTTGGCCAAAAAGCATATTCAACGGGTGGGTTACAACTCCGAATAGTGAAGCAGCAAGCTTTGCTAGGTCACTATGATTTTAATATGTGGGAGGCGATGCAGAAATTTAAGGACATGCTCTCTCAAGAGGCCAGACAGGAGTTCTCTTCGCTAGTCAAAGAAGGAAAGACAGTAGCTTGGGCGTCCCTGCAGGTAACCTTGGATGCTGCTGATTCTGGGGCCAGATCAATGGCTATGGCTGTTACCATGCACAGAAGCTCATGGTTACAGTCTTCGGGGTTTCCTCAAGAGGTGCAACAAACCCTCTAGGATCTCCCATTCGAAGGGCCCTCGCTCTTCTCAGAGCAAACAGATGCCAAACTCCATGGACTTAAGGACTCCAAGGCGACCCTAAAATCTCAGGGTCTGTGTACACCGGCAGTGTCCAGACAACACTACAGGCCTCAACAGACAGGACACTATTTTGAGCAACCTGCCAGGTAGAACCAGTGGATGAGGAAGAGCAAAGGATTGTGACGTAGACACTCCTCCACCAATCTCCTCTTCAGGGTTGATGCATTCTGTCCCTAAACACTCTCAGGTAGTTAGAAGCACTGGTTTTGACGAGACTGCTGAGGACGACATATCAATTTCCTCAGTTCTGGATCCAGTTACCCCTTTGTTTTCCAAACGACTCTCCTGCTTCCTCAGTGCTTGGACCCACATTACCTTGGACTGTTGGGTTCTAAACACAATAGAATTTGGTTATATCCTTCAATTTTTATCCACCCTGCCTTCCCACGCCCCCTCCCCATCCCTCTTCAGGGATCTTTCTCACAAGCAACTATTGGAACAAGAAGTTCAGTCCCTCCTTTGGGTGAGAGCCGTGGAAGAGGTTCCACACTATCTAAAAGGAAAGGGGTTTTATTCCCGTTACTTTCTGATTCCAAAGGCCAAAAGGGATCTCAGATGGAACCTAGACCTGCATCATAGAATATCAGAGTTGGAAGGGACCTCAGGAGGTCATCTAGTCCAACCCCCTGCTCAAAGCAGGACCAATCCCCAACTAAATCCCCAAATCGCCCCCTCAAGGATTGAACTCACAACCCTGGGTTTAGCAGGCCAATGCTCAAACCACTGAGCTATCCCTCCCCCCCAATCACAGGAGGACTGAAGATGTCCATTGAATTTGTCTTATCTGGAGCTTGGCTTTTAGTACTTTCTTGATAATTTTGCCTTGGAAAGATTAAACTCAAAAAGGAAGCTTACAAGAAGTGGAAATTTGGACAGATGACTAGGGAAGAGTATAAAAATATTGCTAGAGCATGCAGGGGTGTAATCAAGGCCAAGGCACAATTGGACTTGCAGCTAGCAAGGGATGTGAAGGGTAACAAGAAGGGTTTCTACGGGTATGTTAGCAACAAGAAGGTGGTCAGGGAAAGTGTGGGACCCTTACTGAATGGGGGAGGCAACATAGTGACAGATGTGGAAAAAGCTGAAGTACTCAATGCTTTTTTTGTCTCGGTCTTCACAGACAAGGTCAGCTGCCAGACTGCTGCACTGGGCAACACAGTATGAGGAGGGGGTGAGCAGCCCTAAGTGGTGAAAGAACAGGTTAAGGATTATTTAGAAAAGCCGGACATGCACAAGTCCATGGGTCCAGATCTAATGCATCCAAGGGTGCTGAGGGAGTTGGCTGATGGGATTGCAGAGCCATTGGCCATTATCTTTGAAAATTCGTGGCGATTGGGGGAGGTCCTGGACGATTGGAAAAAGGCAAATATAGTGCTCATATTTAAAAAAGGGAAGAAAGAGAACCCGGGGAACTACAGCCTCACTTCAGTCTGGCAAAATCATGGAGCAGGTCCTCAAGGAATCCATTTTGAAGCACTTGGAGGAGAGGAAGGTGATCAGGAACAGTCAACATAGATTCACCAAGGGCAAGTCATGCCTGACCAACCTGATTACCTTCTATGATGAGATAACTGACTCTGTGGATATAGGGAAAGAGGTGGATGTGACATATCTTGACTTTATCAAAGCTTTTGATACAGTCTTCCACAGTATTCTTGCTAGCAAGTTAAAGTAGTATGGACTGGATGAATGGACTATAAGGTGGATAGAAAGCTGGCTAGATTGTCAGGCTCAACAGGTAGTGATCAATGGCTCGATGTCTAGTTGGCAGCCGGTATGAAGCTGAGTAACCCAGGGGTCGGTCCTGGGGCTGGTTTTGTTCAACATCTTTATTGATAATCTGGATGATGGGATAAATTGCACCCTCAGCAAGTTTGCAGATGACATTGAGCTGTGGGGAGACGTAGATACGCTGGAGGGATAGGATACAGAGTGACCTAGACATATTGGAGGATTGGGCCAAAATAAATCTGATGAGGTTCAACAAGGACAAGTGCAGAGTCCTGCACTTAGGAAGAAAGAATCCCATGCACTGCTACAGGCTGGGGACTGACTAGCTAAGCAGCAGTTCTGCAGAAAAGGACCTGGGGATTACAGGGGACAAGAAGCTGGATATGAGTCAGCAGTGTGCCCTTGTTGCCAAGGCCAATGGCATATTGGGCTGTATTAGTAGGAGCATTGCGAGCAGATCGAGGGAAGTGATTATCCCCCTCTATTCGGCACTGGTGAGGCCACACCTGGAGTATTGCGTCCCCCCACTACAGAAGGGATGTGGACAAATTGGAGAGAGTCCAGCGGAGGGCAACAAAAATGATTAGGGGGCTGGGGCACATCACTTACGAGGAGATGCTGAGGGAACTGGGGTTATTTAGTCTGGAGAAGAGAAGAGTGAGGGGGGATTTGATAGCAGCCTTCAACTACCTGAAGGGGGGTTCCAAAGAGGATGGAGCTCGGCTATTCTCAGTGGTGGCAGATGACAGAACAAGGAGCAATGGTCTCAAATTGCAGTGGGGGAGGTCTAGGTTGGATATTAGGAAACACTATTTCAGTAGGAGGGTGGTGAAGCACTGGAATGGGTTCCCTAAGGAGGTGGTGGAATCTCCATCCTTAGAGGTTTTTAAGGCCTGGCTCGACAAAGCCCTGGCTGGGATGATTTAGTTGGTGTTGGTCCTGCTTTGAGCACGTGGTTGGACTAGATGACCTCCTGAGGTCTCTTCCAACCCTAATATTCTATTATTCTAAAGGGAGGTAAAGAGAGATTCCAGTATCAAGTGTTGGTGAGATTCAAGCAGGGTATTGCATTTTTCAGGAAGGCTGGCAGGTTTGCTTTCTCTAAAGAAAGTGTTAATAATTTCAATAGAATTGAGCTCAGTTCTGTTGGGCTTTCATCAGTTGGGGTGGGAGTTTTGTTTTGCAAGTGATGACTCAACAATTTTCAGGGCTTTTTGTAATTCATCATATGCAATGGGACCAAATTTGTGTGGCAGGGTGGTTATTGTTTTCTAATCTGACGAACTTTTTGAAACAGAAAACTTAATCTTATATTTGTTGAATTTTCTGTGGAATGGGATGAGAGCTCTTTTCAGTGATCAGTATTTCGGTCTGATGTTTGGTTTATGTAAGCCAAGTGACTTGCAAGTTCATTATGCAAAATAATTTTGCTGATTTTTGCAGCTGTAATGGCGGAGAACAGGGACTTTCACTTCCTTTAGCAAAGTGGCATAATCATTTACTAAACCCATTGTGCTGTCAGCAGATGGGTTCAAATCAGGTTTTACGATCCTAGAGTTTGAATCTGACTGCATGCTTCATCTGCCATAATTCACTGATGAACCATAGAGATATTTTAGGTCAGTGCAAGGAAAGGTGGGTTGTTGGGGCCAAGACATTGATGTCAGTGATTACAATGTCTGCTAGTTCATCAGTACATTGGCCTTGTGGATGGATAATTTGGTTTTCTTGGAACTGCTGAAAAGTTGAAGTATATACCTCTCCATCTCTCTGAGCTGTTAAGTCATATGCCCAGCGATGATGATTTAAAGGTCAGCTATTTCACTGCTGGTCAGAGAACGTAACAAAGGAGAGGGACAATCATATTATGAAGATTTGCATAATCTACTGTGAGTGATGTTACATTTGGATGCCAGGAGTGGATTGCATTTGACAGTACCAGCACGTTTTTCCAGGATGCTATAACCAGGTTTTAACACAACACATCTGGGTAGGAGTCCATAGCCTCTGCGTTATGTACCATCTCCATTACAAAGATGACAAGGTATCAAAATCTACTCTAGCTAATTGAATCTTAACTTGCCTAATTATCCTTCAAAACAAGGTATATTTATCCACTGGAAGAAATAGTGATGTATTCCATCAGATCCATAAGGACATCTTTGGCCATACAAGTGAAAACTTTTGTAGAGTAACTTTTCAAAACAGCACCAAACCCTGTAATTGACATCCATTTCCAAACAAGGTATTAGGAAAATGACCATTCTCCATACCATGGTGGAAAATTAAATAAAATCTTTTCACTGTTAAAACTAACTTTTTTTGACTGAATTTTGATCATAGTAATTTGAGCTTCATGTTGTTAGTTAGAAAAGATATGATCAGTATATATTTTCCTTTCTGTGGTACATTTCATTTGCCACTCCACTCCACTCCAAGTTAGAAATGCAAATTTTGACATAGAATTATACCCTCTGATTGGTATTTTTTAAAAAAACAAGGAAGTTAGGCCCCCCTCTTTCAATGGAATTCAGTGGGAATTGGGCATCTAACTCCTTTAGTCATCTTTGAAAATCTCAACCTCTAAATTTTGCAAACATTTTTCAGAATATCTTCATGTGGGTTTATGTGTATAGTATATTTAATAATCTTTAACATTCCTTTAATAGCTGTTAAATGTTTATGGAGTTCTGAGGCAGATGACAGAATTCTGATGATTTATTTTATTTTATTTTATTTACAGAATGAAGATGGTGTAATTGATCTACGGGAATATGTGACTGCTCTATCTGTAGTATGTAGGCCATCCAAAACTTTAGAAACAATTCAGTTGGCATTTAAGGCAAGTACCAACTTCTTACAACGTTCTTCTTACAATATGTAGAAAATACAGAACTTTTTTTAAAAAATCAATTTGATTTGACTGAATTTTATTCTATATATTCTTCTTATTCACATTTACACTTTTTAAAAAAAGCATTAATACATTGCTTAGTTTCAGAGATCAACCACCTCAGAAGTAATTAAATACAGATTTAGGCACTAGTCCCATCATATGATTGTAGCATGCTTTCCTCTGCATGAGCCGAGACCCATTGAGTTGATGGGTCTCTACAGGGGTCTGCATTAGCATGTTGCGTTGGAGGACTGGGGGCCGTTATGTTGAAACCTACAAACTTACCCCTTACCCCCTTGTGCTTATGCCTTATTAAAATGTTTCTGTTGTAACCTTTTTTTTTTTTTCCACATGATTAAAATTTTCTGAAACACTTACGTTTTGGGGTGAAATTTTACATGTTTGATTCACGGGAGTGCACCTTTCTCCCTCATCTCCTTGTTTAGATCGCTACTGCCCTCTTCATCCCCAACCCTACCACCAGGATTTGTGCTTCTTGTGGTTCACAAGGGTGCTCTTCTCTGAGATGCCTTTGATTGCCAGTCTCTCTCCTCCCCCCTCCCCCAACTCCTGTAAGTCACAGGAGCCACCAGTATAGACCACACTAGCACAAGATCTGGAAGAGAGTGGGGACAGGAGTGAGGATGTGGGGATAGACTTGAGCTGAGAAGGGGCTGGCAGAGTCTGGATCACTGTTGGGAGTCTTTCAGGGAAAATAACTTATCTGACTGGAGATCATTGCTCACCTTCTGAGGTCCTAGTAAAATGCATTATATATTAAGCATTAGGGAAATCTTTAATGTCAGATCCACTAATAATGATATATTGTAGGGGTTTAAAAATAAATTCAGAGTCTATTTGTGTACCAAATATGTGGTACATATTTGCAGTGTTGGTGTGACTTTCTCCATTGCATTCTAATTAAAAAGGATAACTTAATACTTCATTTGATATAGTATTGTCTTTAGCTAGCTCTGTGTCATATTGTGATCTTATCAGTCAGAGCCAAGATACATTAGCTTCTTGAATAGTCACTCGTATTTATGAGGGTGGCAATTAGCGGCTTACACCATATGTGTGACTTGGCCAGTTGTAACTATCTTAGTTTCTAAGAGAGAGACTTGTCCACACTGGGGTATACTTGACTTTGTTTGCACAGGAGACTGTGGTAAAGAAATAACCCATATGTATTTATTTTACTATTTGTGATTTCTTTGCATTTGTGAGGGGCAGAAGTAGTGAAATTCAACAGGCTTTTTTTATTTTGGCGGGAGGGGATAGGGGAAATTGGGAGGGGTTAATATTTGTCCTCCATTATCCCAAGGCCAGGTCTACACTAGAAAATATTTGCCGGTATAGCTATGCCATCAATCCCTGCTAATGTAGATGCAGCTAATACTGGCAAAAGAGTTCTTTTGATGGCATCGCTTATATCAGTTCTCCAAGTGAAATACAAATTTTGCAAAAAACAAAAAAACAACCCACACCCTTAAGCAAGAGATGTAGCTATCCAGGACTTAAATTAATTAAAGATGTACTCTTAGAGTTGTTACTCTGGTTGAATTTTGCAAGTCTTGCATTCATAACTAAATATGAATTATGAGCACGAGTGGCTAAGGAATAAAAAAAGATGATCAGAGTAAAAGTATATTATAGACTTTGTTATACCATTGTAAGTATTTTGCACGACAGCTATCTTTTTTGATCCTGTTCTCTGTGTAATTGAGTATCTACTTTTAAAGTCTAGATTAATTACAACTGCTCTTCTAGTATCATATGTTCACCCATGTAAGGATTACAGCGGTACTGCAAATTCTTAAAGAGCAAAGTGTTTCAGAAGATAAGAAAAAGATTACTATTCCACCACTTGATGCAGCATACAGCTGGAAATAATGTGAACTGGGGGCTGTTGTCTTTTTTTTTTTTTTTATAAACTTAAACCACTCTCTTGTTAACTTGATGCTTTGCAGCATTGTCTGCTTTAGCTGCAATCAAAGTGTTGCAGGTTTTAGAAAGAGGTATTGTGACATAGTTCAGTGGAATAAAGAACGATGCCCTTCCTGATATTGTAAATAATATAGTCACCATTTCCTTCCATAGCAATAATACACAACAGTGTGCATTAGTAGGCTTATAGGTATAAGCCCAAGTTAGCACCAAAGCTAAATGCCAAGTGCCTTCATCCATCTGAGAAATGCACAAGTAGGCTACTAATACACATCCTGAAATAGATTATATCTTCAGAAGCATTGCTCATTCATTAAAATGCCTTATTTTAAAAAGAAAATACGCCTTTAGTTTGGAGAGGGGAAATGGAAAATATTTCCCAGCAAAGGGATAAGAGATAATAGTAGGGGAAATGTTAGAAAATCCTTTTCCCTACCACTTTGAATATTTTTAAATTTATTTTTGTAATCCTTCTTTGCTCTTTTTTTAAGGTTCTTTGGCCCTTTTAGATCAGTTCTCCTTCCTCCTATATGAAGCCCAGCTGCCTTTTACTAGCATTCTGTGTCCCAGCAGACACCGATCTCAGAGCTTCTGTATGCGGTGGGGTAATGTGCTCTACAGGGGTGTGATTTCCAAAGTGTACTGACACGCTGTCCATTAATTGGTCCGTGTAGACCTTGCTGGTATGGTTCCTTATACCTAAACATGGTACTATTTATTCTACGTTGAAGCATACTAGGGAACCTTCTGTGCACACCAGCACGGTCTACACAGACCAGTTAATGTGCAGCACATTAGTGTGCTTTGGAAATCACACCCCTATAGAGCACATAACCCCACCATGTAGACAAGTCCTTAGTTGCTGAATAGAAAGTTGGTAATAAGTGGTTGGAAGCTCCAAACCACTGCTGAAATGGTAGTTTGGCACTTTGAGATGAGGGAGAAGTTGACGACATCTGTACAGTGTTCTCACTCTTAGGCCTTGGCTACGCTTGCGAGTTACAGCGCAATAAAGCCGCCCACAGCGCTGTACCTCACTCCCCGTCTACACTGGCAAGGCACTTACAGCGCTGTGTCTCCGTGGCTACAGCGCTGCAGGTACTCCACCTCCCTGAGAGGAATAACAGCTGCAACGGAGTGGCTGAGACGCTGCCGCTTCAGTGTAAACGGTTAGTACGCAGTGATTGACCTCCGGAAACTCCCCATAATCCTTTTAACTGAAGCTTCCTCTCTTTGTTTTGTTGTGATTCCTCTCTTTGTTTTGTTGTGAACGCCGGACGCTCCGTTTCGGGAGCTGCTTATCAAAAAAACAAACACAGCTACTGTTTGCTTTGAATGAGTAGAGGCAGGCAGGGGGGCTCCTTTTGGAACTCCCACAGCTAATGTTTGCTTGAAGAGAGAGGCAGCGCGGCGGGGAGGGAGGTTGGGGTCCGTTTCGGCGAGCGGCTACTTATCTGGTCTGTGAGGAAAAAAACAAACAGCTGCTGTTTGCTTTCAGTGAGTGAGGGGGTGGAGGAGGGATTGGGGTCGGAACTTGCAAGGCAGCGTGCTGACACACTCTCAGCACTCCAAAAACACACTCTCTCTCCCCCCACGCTCCCTGTCACACTCCACCCCATCCCCCTTTTGAAAAGCACGTTGCAGCCACTTGAATGCTGGGATAGCCGCCCATAATCCACTGCTCCCAATGCAGCTGCAAATGTGGCCACACCAGTGCGCTGTCAGCTGTCAGTGTGGACAGACTGCAGCGATTTCCCTACTCAGCTGTACGAAGGCGGGTTTAACACTCAGCACTGTACAGCTGCAAGTGTAGCCATACCCTTAGGTTTGTGTTATCTAGCGCAAAACAGTTCCAACTCCCACAAGTCAGATTTCTTGCCCACTGAGGGCAACAATAGCAGGATAGAGCTTGATGCAGGCCTCTGCATTTACGTTCCCCTGCCTTAGACTATGTCACCATTGCTTGGACATTCTATGCCAGTTCTTCCTTGGCTGCAGGCAGTAGAGGAGTGCCCTGCTTCATGGTCATCTTTGTGATAAGCTCAGTGGTATCTATTTCTGTCTAACCTTCCTAGTCAGCATCTAGTTTTGCCTAAGTTGATTTATTCAGGGCTCAAGTAGGTTCTTCCATGCCTCCATGCCACCTGTTTCAGTGCATCTGCACTTCACTCCCCTTGCTTAATGTTTGGCACTCCAGCAGCTTTGCTTGCAGTACACTGATTCATTACCTTTGCCATGGCACTTTAGCACTGCTGTTTCAGCACTTTGCACTGCTCCTTTGGTATTATGTGGCTTTGATCTCTTT
Source organism: Platysternon megacephalum (assembly GCA_003942145.1). NCBI lineage: Eukaryota > Metazoa > Chordata > Testudines > Platysternidae > Platysternon > Platysternon megacephalum. The sequence continues at coordinate 712,763 of QXTE01000328.1, read as the reverse complement.
TTACCTGCATCTTGTATACTTGATATCACTAACACGGCTACCCCTCTGATACTTGAATCTTCAGTAATTTCAGTTTGGCACATCAGTGTTTCCTCACTCCTGTATCTCCTCAGCATCTTCAGGTTTCACTGTTGCTGCTTTGGTGCATTATTTAATTAGAAGGGTTTTCTATTTTTTCTTTTCCAACATGGTGTTTTTCAAGAAGGAAAGAAACAAGGTGTCCGGCTTCAAAAATTATCTCTTTGACAGAACCAAGTCCAAGAAGGGATGGCTGTACCCATTGTGTTCTCTGGCTGGGAGCCTCATGATGTGCGTGGTTGCAATATACATCAAGAGATACCTCCCTGCATGCCCAAGAAGCGTGGTGAGCATCCCCATTCCCTGATTGAAATACACCACAGAGATTCTCATAAGTTCCTCACAAGGCTGGTCAAGAATGCAATGAAGGAAGGATCTTTGAAGCATGTATTTGAGTCAGCTCAGACTTGAGTGCCAAGACCAGTGGCACACGTGCAGACTTGAGGCCCTCCCCTTGCAAAGTCCCGTGAGGCAGCCTTAATTTCAGAGCACCCAGCACAGTCTCCTCAAAGCTCCTCAAAGTCCTTGGTTTTTATATCCACTATGAACACTTAATTTGAATAGTCCCTTCAAGATGTGCAGGCTAAATACCTTGTGGGCATTACCCCAGGAGCAAACATATTTGAAATACAGCCAATGCTCATAACTTCAAATACAAAAATGATACATGCATACAAATGGCATAATCATATTCAGCAATTCATAACCTTTCCATGGACACCTTACTTGACATAATTTATACAAGATTTGTTGCAATTATATAATAGTGGTAGCAACAATGATCTACATGGTCGTATTTATTCAGATAATGTCACAACCCCAACGCAAAATTGATGCAGGATGGGGGTGTCCCAGACACTGCTGAATGCATCATAGGAACTTCCCATTCTTGGTCCTGTATTACTACAGCTTCTAACCCAATATTAGAAGTATCAGTGTATAACAGAAATGGTTTATCAAAATCATAGTTTGATCAAAACAGGCTTTTTCTTTGTAAGGTTCATTATGCAAGTAATAATATTATTTAATCCCTTTACAAACCCAAGGTAAAACTTGGCTAGACCAATAATGGATTGGATCTCCTCTTGCAGTATAATTTCTGCATGTCTCATGTGATCTTGCCATGAGCTATACAAAAGAGCTAATTTATTCATACAAGCTCTGGCAAATGTTTGGAACCCAATAACATCAAATCAATGTAGATATTAATGTTCTTCATAGTGTAGGAATTTTGGCATTTAGCCATGAAAGCAACATGGTGTAGTGTGTCTCAGTTTCCCTTTTCATACAGAACATTAGGTGTGTAATGTCCTTTCTTCTGTGTACAGTTTCAAGACTAGTTACAGGCATTAACTGTGAAATATCAGTATCACAAGACCTTTTAACATAAAGTATGTTGTCATGTAATGAAACTGTATAACCATAAAGGTTTCTAGCACATAGTGAGTTCTTATGTATTACTCCCAACATGTTCAAGGGTTTTTCCAAAAGCTCATGCACATTTTTACAGTTTTTGGTATCAGCAACACATTAGTCACAAGAGTTAATATTTAGCATTAATATTAACATCAAATCCATTACAAGTGTACATTTATAAGCATTTTTGTCATGCCATGCCTTTGGCTCAATACCTTTGGGGTTTTGGCACTTTAGGGTTAATCTGTGGCTTCCATTTGCAGGATTAAGTTTTTCCCTTCCTCCCTGTCCTGTAGGGTCAAATTCTGAGCTCTCTTGCTTAACAGAATCCATGGCTAGGTGTGTCCTCTCTGCTAACAGTTAAGGGCAACTTTGTTCCTCCCTTATCAGCTAGGTAGTTTGCATAGACACCATGCCTTAAAGAGACACAACCATTTTCTATCATCATGTCTGAACTACAGTTCTCCTGCTTTTCAGCTATCAATTTCAGTATCCACAAGGCATTAGATGCCTCAGAGCTTACTAAGAAATCACATGACATATCCAAAGCATCTATGGGTTTATTCACAAGGCTGCTCTGCTGTGTAAAGCCAGGAATCCAGCCTTTCTTTTGAACCTGAGACACAAACTGTTCACAATATCAGTTAATTAAGCCTCCTTTTAAGCCAGTGGTTCTGAAACTTTCGTACTGGTGACCCCTTTCACATAGCAAGCCTCTGAGTGCGCCCCCCCTAATAAATTAAGAACACTTTTTTAATATATTTTACTCCATTATAAATGCTGGAGGCAAAGTGGGGTTTGGGGTGGAGGCTGACAGCTCGCGACCCCCCATGTAATAACCTTGCAACCCTCTGAGGGGTCCCAACCCCCAGTTTGAGAACCCCTATTTTAAGCTATCCACACTAGATTTTTCCAAAGCAAATTCAGTGAGTTCATATACATCTGAAAGACTCTGGCAGTTAGGAACTGAAACAAATTTCTCAACAAATAATTAACTGTTGCCTTCTACAGACAGAAATTCATCCTGATTTACCTCAGTTAATTCACTTCCACACCCCTCAGTTACAGCAAACTGCTTGCAAAAACTAGAATGATTCTTCTTCTTCTTAGGAGCTTCTTTTAGCAACAATTCACCTTTATCTTGCTCCACAGAAGTATTGCCCTGCTGAGCCACAAGTAACTCCTTCTGAGTTTGTTACACCCAGAATCATCTCTGGCCCATTAGGAGGATTTTTACACAACCCCCTTTCAGGCAAGCTACAAGACTCCATAGTTAAAAGGTTAGAGGCACTCTTTCCCTTTACAGCTTCCCTTCTTGGCAACATGCAGGTTACCAGGCTCAATACACCATTCCCTTCTTATCACAAGTTTCCACACTGTCAGTGAGTAACACAGTCAAATTACCTTTGTGTTCTCCTTGTGCCCTGGCCATGGTATCAACCTGATTAAACAGAGTTGTCATACCTTTACTCAGCAACACACTAGCAATCATCAAAATAGAAGCACCAGAATCACTTGGTTCCTGGGACTTTTTTATGACATTAACTGGATGCGACCTAGTTACAATGTTATTCTCCCTAGCAGACACAAACTTAGGAACATTTCCTTCCTGGGCTTTAGTTAAATCCAGAACCAACTCTGAGGCAACTGATAAATTTTCAATCATCATAGGTTGACAGACTTCTTGTGTCTGCTTCACAGACAAAGAATTGGAGAAAAACTTTTCCTCAGCAGGCGTGCTGCTATTCTCAATAGACAAACAATTGGAGATATCTTTTCCCTTGTTCCAGCACCCATGGCTGATTTCAGACATATACTTGGAAAGTGAGACAACTTCCTTAACAGGCAAGTTGCCACTTCCAACAGATAAACTGCTATTCTCCACAGATGGTCTCATTACACTGAGCTACTTTAAATAAATTACTTCTACCTTGTTCAGGCTTACATTCACAAACTTCACTTGCTAACAGTCCTTCACCCACAAAAAAAATCTACCCTTTTCTTCCTCAATTAGGGCTTTAACCTGATCATCAACTTTAATCTGCTCTAGAGAAACATTTTCCTGATCAATGAGTTCTCTCTGTGCTTCATCTAATTCCAGATTCACTTCTGAGATAGTAGACAGACATTCAGAAACTTCATTTACATATAAACTGTTTTTTTGTACAAACAGCTATTTTCCACCTCCCCAAGGTTAGAGAGACACTCTCCCTAGTCATAGCATAATTGGTTAAACACAGACAACTGCTTAGACTCATACAACATACCAGCATTGTTATAAACTGGACTTCCAAGAGGATACAGTTTCTGCTGTTCTTCCATTGCTTTTTTGATTTGGATCTTAAGTCTGGCAGTTTCTTGTTGCATCTAGTGAGCCCTCTCCTCAGCAGCCAACCGTTCCATTTGCCTCCAGTAAGCTTCTTTGGCTCTCTCTTCAGCTTGCTTGGCTCTCTTTGCAGCTTCTTTTTCCAGCTGGGCCAAGGCTTTCTTCTTTTGCATTCTGAGTTCTGCCAGTCTTTGTTCATGTTCAAGACACAGGCTCTCTCTTGGGGCTTGCAGTTCGATTGCTTCTGCTGCTGCCATCTGGCTCGTGGTCACTGATCTTTAACCTTTAAAACTCTCAATATCAAATTTCAAAAGCGTGGGGTTCTGATCCAAAGCTTAATTGACCTGGTTCTGTGGATCCTGCTGACTACGCCACTGTAACCATGCCTTCGTGGGTCACAACTCAGAATACCAAATTCAGGACAAACTGCTGAGAAATAGGGCAGACACACCCCAAAACTGATGGTTATTCTCCCATAAGATATACCAAACCAGCAACAAAAGTAAACTTCTGTTTCACCACACTGGCTAACAAGAAGTCAGAATAGCAGTTCCGTTAGGTATTCCAGTCCTTGTATCACTACCAAAAACACTAGACTTAAAGATGAATGGTTCCAATTTCATCAAATAAAAGGTTCTTCTGATCCCAAAGGACCAGCCACACATCCAGGTCAATATACAACTCATCCTTTAGTATCTAAAATCTAAAGGTTTATTTATAAAAAGAAAGAAAGGTGAGAGTTAAAATTGTCTAAAGGAATCGAATACATACAATAATTGCAAAGTTCTTGGATCAGGCTTGTAGCAGTGATGGAATAAACTGGCTTAAGTCAAGTCTCTGGTTGCTTACAAATCAATGGAAGGTCCTCAGTCCTTTGGTTAGAATGCTCCCATTAGTATAAATTCATAGTCCAGAGGAAAGAGGCAAAATGGAGGTGTTTCCCGGGCCTTTTATAGCTTCTGCTATGTGGAGGGAAATCCATTGTTTCAAACAAAGCCCTCACAGCTAGTGAAAATTCACAGCTAGTGAAAATTACAGGTAGCAAGATGGTGTTTGGAGTCCCATGGGCAACATGTCTATGCATGATTTTGCTTAGTCATAGTAGGAAAGTCCATTAAGTGTAGATAGGCCTCTTCAATGGTCCATTGTGAGTTAAGTGTTCCTTAATGGGCCACTTAATTTGAATAGTCCCTTCAAGATGTGCAGGCTAAATACCTTGTGGGCTTTACCCCAGGAGCAAACATGTTTGAAATACAGGTATAGAGCCAATGCTCATAATTTCAAATACAAAAATGATACATGCATACAAATAGCATAATCTTATTCAGCAAATCTTAACCTTTCCATAGACACTTTACTTGACATAATTTGTACAAGATTTGTTGCAATTATATAACAGTTGTAGCAACAATGATCTACATGGTTGTATTTAATCCGATAATATCACACCCTCCCCTTGCAAAGTCCCATGAGGCAGCCTTAATTCCAGAGCACCCAGCACAGTCACCCTCAAAGCTCCTCAAAGTCCTTGTTTTTTATTTCCACTATTCAAAGTTGATGGTACTGAGCTCAAGTACCTCGGATGAGATGTAGCCTCTGCAAAGAAGACACAGCCTGGTGGTTTGAGATGGTTATGACTATAGGGCTATGCTCAGTGCTGTGCACCTCAGATTTTAGACCTGCAAAACTGAAATCCATTTCAAAGATGGTTTATCAGTCTGCAGTTGCAGCCTCAGAACTGTGGATTACCAGGCTTAAACTGTGAAGGTCTTCCCTGGGTTAATTCCTTCCCCTAAGGAGAAACAAACACAAAAACTCAAGAATCTTATGGAGGGTATAGACCTGGCCTAGTATCAAGTTTGGATAGTCTTTGATGTCAGTGTGGAAGGGGCTGCTACTTCAGAGGTGGATTTCCACAGGGATGGTCTTGGCTGTAGGCAGTTGGATTATAGGTCCAGAAGAAGCTCCAGGAGCTTCCATATAGCAAGGAGAGCTTCACTGGTAGAAGATAGAAGCATCATAACAAAATTCAAAATATGCTAAAGCCTCATTACATTCTTTCGAGTCTGTCTTTCCTCATGGCTTTCCTCTAAAGGAGAGAAGGGAAAAGCTTTCTCTTTGAAATCCATCCTTCGTATCTATGACTGTCTTCAAGGGAGCTCAGTACCCCCGTTGTCAGGACACTTGGCCTCACCACTAACATAAGGCAAAGGCTCTTAAGCTCCATTTTTCCAAGCATTAAAATTTGAAGTGCTTTGGAGAGGTTGTGGCGCATATGGACAGCCTGCCAACTCTATCTCAAGATCAGACTTTTTGAGGCTTTTAGCCCGAGTGATTCCCTCACTCCCTGCCAGTCATCACTGAAACATGGGTCCTGAGCACTGTTCCGTTGGACAATACATTCAGATTTTTGAAAAATAAAAACAACTCTCCGGTTCTCCCCAGCCCTGCAATTCTTTTAGATACCTCAATATCAGGAACTGATGTTGCAGGAAATAAATCCTTTCTAGTAAAGACAGCCATCAGGCCTATGGCATTGTGCAAAAGAAATAAAAGGCCTTAATCTAGTTACTTTCTGATAGTCAAAAAGGCAGGAGGGCACTGGCCAATCTTAGATATTGGGGAACTGAACTAGTATGTAGAAAAAATTAAAAAGTCAAGACAATCATTTTGGGAGCCAGCACCATATTTTTTTTTTTTTTTTTTTTTTTTTTAAAGAAAGTCAATGTGGACTTTGGACTTTCAGGCACACACATGCAAATAGACTTCCAGTGCTTGGCAAGCATTTCAGATTGTCAATTTTTTTTTTTTTTCCCTTTTTGTCTAATGTTTTGTTTTCATGAAGTACTAGGAAGCACTCATATCCTACTTGTCAAGGCTGTAAATCCACGTTTCCTTACTCAGATGATTGATGGGCAGCATTTGGGAGAGATTAAAAAGATCAGTTATGTCACCATCAAGGTGCTGAAGTCATTAGGTTTCATAATAAACTTCCCAAAGTCCTAATTTATTCCTATTAGACATTAGGTATGTCTAATAGAGCTTTGTACTCAAAACTGTAATCTTTCCTGCCCTGGCACAGAATCCAAGATATCTCCATTCTGGCACAAAGAATAAACAAGAGGCAGCAGGTGACAGCTTAGGCCATGCTACGAATGTTGGGACTGCTGGCCATAACAGGGCTGACTTCTTTGTTCCCATGATACATTTCCAAATGGGATGGTTTCAGTGGACCTTTTGATATTCAAATGGAATCAAGTATCAGAGATTCTTCGTGTTGCATCCTAATAAGTCTCAAGGTTTCTCAGGTCTGGTAGCAATCAGGGACAATCTACCACTAGGATTGGATTTCCAAAAAACTTCTGGTCTATATTGTGGTGACTGTGGATGTGTCTGGTCTGATGAGATCACGCAGAAAGTCTTCACATCCAGGGGGCATGGTCTTTCCAGGAGTAGCTGCTGCACATAGTAGTTCTGGAGATGAGGCTGTCCTGTACATTCTGAGGACTTTTAAGATACCAGGTCTCTGAAAGGTCCTGAGTCAAAGGACAATTAGGCCACCATGTTTTATAAAAAGGGAGGTAGCAGTCAGACCCCTGTGTGAGAAACTCCTGCAGCTGCATGAGTGGACTCTGTCCTACAAGTCTTTCCTAGTTGCCATGCACTTGGCAGAGAACGAGAACACAATCTCAGACACTGAGTGAATCCATTATAGTTCCTCGTAAATAATGCACAGATTAGAGTGTGGCAGATCAGAATTTCCTCTGGTGGGGCAAACTGCAAGTGTCTGTCTGACACCAGACTGAATGGGAAACTTTCAGTGCTCTGCTTCTAGCGCTGAGAAAAGACCTGTAGCCCACAGAGCTAGCTTAAAGGTATTTTATGTAGCTGTAACACAAGAAACCTACAGGCCTATATCCTGTAATCTAGTTTGAGAAGTTAGCATAAGACTTCGAGGTCTATGAGCTTTAGCATAAGTGAGTTACCCAACAGAGACCCTGAGTTACTGGGGAACTGGAAATATTATGTTATGAGAATTTTTGTATAAAATGATACCAGGTAACTGCAGGAATATGAACTAATACCAGCTTTTCGACATTTTAGGATAGGAACATGAGCAGGTGTGTAACCACAAATTTGCCTTGGCAACAAATTGACATATATGATGAGTTGAGATCATTAATATACTAACCTATAGAATAAGGACACCCCAACGTTATTAGGGTGAGTAAGTCAGTTATGGACAAAGGAGGCCAGGTGTTTATATGAATATTCATGGCAGTCACAAGGCCTTATAATAGGCCAAACGACCACGTAAGCTTTGAAATCTTGACCATCAGACTTGTTTGACATGCCAGAGGCAGGGTTAAACCATCATGGAACACAACCTGTCTCCCACTACTAGGTCTCCTTGAGAGGACTGTGACTATATGTAAGGGATGGTGCAGGACACCATTCATATTGCACTATAACTATGCCTTCATTTGGGTTGAAGCATTTGTGTTTTTACTAATTGTGCTACTAAATGTATTTAAATTATGCTCTGCCCTCAGTATGAGTATTGCTGCTGTGTATGTCAGGGTTTCCAACCAGATATTGAACTTAATTCTGTTGTGCCTGATTCTGGGACTAGAACCTTTTAAAACCCTCAAATTTTAATCAGTGACTAAGTGGAAATTTTTAAAATGAATATAATCAGTAAGAGTGGGGGGAATTTCATGCTGTTTGAAGCTTTATACATGTGTTAAGCTGGCTTTGTAAGTTGAGTTGTGTTGTGAAACTAACTAAAGGTACCTAAAGTTGAATAAGCAGTAGCATCAGGGCCTGGTGACCCACACTTTGAGGTGGCAAGGGAGCTGATTTTATTTTAGCTGCCAATAGGCCGCAGCAGTTTGGCACCTGTCCAGATGTGTGAGTAGACTGGCAGAGTTTAACAAAAGTCCCACAGCTCCTCCAGACTGCAGCCCTGAGCCATACATTGTGGAAAGACTGTGCCAGCTTACCCCTAGCAGCCACAGTGCCCAATGGGCCCAAGCAGGGTAAATGTCTCTTGAGCTGCTAGAGCACGGTAGGCAACAAGGGAAGAGAGGGAAGTAACCCCCATCCTTCTACAGGTTAATTCTGGACTTGCGTACCTTCTACTAGGCATGGAGCCAGTTTAGCCTTTGGGACTGTTCAGAGTTGAGTAAATGTTATAACCGCTTAACTAGGTAAGAGGTTTACCATTTTGGAAGGGATGTCCACATTATGTGCTAAATATTGTGCAGACTTAGAATTCAGCAAGTGAGATAAAGCTTATTAGCTAGGGAATAGGAAAGGGAGTCAGCCGAGACTTCTGGAGACCTAGTGATGGTCGCCCTCAACAAGGCGTTAAAGACTTTTGTGAAAAGGAACGTTAAGAATTATGAAGGAGACTTGATGAAATTGAAGGACAGTCAAGCAATTTTTTAGCATCCTAACCCATGGGATGTTGTCAGGTGTCTGAGGTTGAAACAGGCAAAAGGAGGGGAAGGCAGGCTAGAGAATTGAAAGGGATACTGATTTAATGTTTGTTTGTGGCATGTAACGTGTTGGCACTTAAGTTAAAAAGGAGGGTGTATCAGCTTAGCCATACACCACAGGCTCTTGAGGAAGAGAGAAAAGTTACTCAGCAGTTCAAAGACCAGCTGCATTCCTCTACAGGGGAACAGCTGACTCTTTACTGAGAGACGGGAATTGGAGAAAAGATTAGAATGAAGTCAGACTCAAACATAGGATGTTTGGGACGGAGCGCATTGTTGGCAGGCTAAGGCTTCTGCTTGCTCAAGGTCACTGGAAGGCTACCAGTTACAGAGCAGAGAAGTTCCCCTGCAGTAGGGGAAGTTAAATGAGGAAGTTGATTATTTTGAAGTGATAGGTCACTCGCAAACAGAACGGGGGGGCTGAGTACAGCAGAACTGGAGGAGGAATTAAGTGAACCCAACTTGTTCTTTTGGAGGTGGAGACTGATAGCTAAGAGGGAAGTTCTCAGGGGAGTCAGGAGATTGACACGGAGCTGGAGCTCAGTTCTGGGGAAGAGACACAGACTAAAGAGCAGCATATACTTTCAACCAAGTAAAGTAGTAAAGTAAAGGGGGGGGCCAATTGATATTCTCTCCTCCCCCCATAAACAATTTTGTCATGGGGTTAGAAGACGCAATTTCACAGGCATCCACTGCAAGAGAGGCTGGGATTTCTTGACTAAAACCAATAAAAAAGAAACTCTCCCACCCTAGTGCCACAGGGCAGGACAAAGCTAGGAGCATTATCCTCATCTCTTGAGTTAGGGCCATCCAGCTCAGGAGAATGCAGCCTCTTCGGGACTCACCAAGGAGGGTGGTCACCTGCAGCCACCTGTCCTGCAAAGGATACTGGCAACTCAGTCATGGCCAATACCTACACCCAGACTACACAGGCTTTTTCCCCATCTATTGTGTTTACCCAAACTACCCTTTGTACCCACCTCAGCCTCACCCTATCACTGAATTGGAGTCATCCTCCACTGCTATGGGGATGCTGTCAATGAGGAGTTTGTGCTTAGTTGGGATTATTCCACTAATACTTGCACCTCCAGGAATTATATTTTGAGGAGCACTCTAGAGATAGCAATTCTCCTGACACCCCATGCCCCACTGCAGTGGTCACAGACATTAAACATTAGATTTGGTGGCCAAACAGGTTGGCCCAGTGGAAAAGTCTTCCATCGCTGTGTGCACACAGTATGTGGAGGAGACAGGTTAAGTGTTTACGCTGCCTGAAGATGATTTCATTAAAATCTTACAGCTCGCTGTTGACCAAGCATTGTGGAGTACTTTACCCCCAGAGTATAGGACAGGGCAAAAGTCCTTTAAAGAAACAGTAGCCCTGTTGGAACACAACCAGCCCCCAGAGGAGGCTGGGGTAGAAATTTTATCTAACCTAAAGGAAAAGGCAGATGAATTCCTGCATCAGTTTCATCTGCGAATGGGTGCTGCATGGCTCAGCTACATGTGAGAAGAAGCAATAGGACCCCAATATGTTAGCCTGTTAGTTAATAATTCTCTTCCCCACTTACAGGAAAAGGTTAATATGCATGCGAATGATCTCACCACCTTAAGGTAGGCATTGGCATTGTTGGCCAAAGCCCCCTCCCAATGTGGGTCGGTGTTTTGGACCCCCGTTGCTGCCAATCAGGATGCATAAACCAACCCAACTGTAAAGGTTGAAGGACCCCCAAGGATACCTCCAGGTCAGGTGGACCTCAATATTCTAGTAAGGAATTCCTTCTCCATTAATTGTGGAGGAACACTCCTGTACATCTTCCCATGAATCCCTCTGGTAACATATGTTCTGGCAGAAGGGGTTGGAAGAGCCTCATAGCTCTATCCTGGCTCAGACAGATGTGGTTCTCAACTCCTATTTCAAGTGTGAAGGCTAATACTGTCGGGCTGAGGGGCTGGCTCAGCCTAGATAGATAGATAAATACAGGTCTGTCTCATCTTACGCTGGGGTTACGTTCCGCGGTCAGCGCGTAAAGCGAAAACCGCGTATAGTCAAAATTTCATTGAGTGTAATGGCGGGTGGAATTGCCCGCACTACAGGAATAGTACATAAATTATTTTTCTCTTTTTGTTTTTTGTTTTTGTTTGTTTTTGCCGACCGCGTAAAGCTGAATTCGCGCATGTTAAATGCACGTAAGATGAGACAGACCTGTACGCTTCAGATGTAGCCGATACACAAAATTTCTAGGAATTTTGCAGTTTCTGCATTATTCTGCTATCAAGATTATTTGGGAGAAAGAAGCTTTCACACCTGGTGCTAAATTTCTTAAAGGACCCATATGAAAGTTAATTTTAATTTATAAACCGATTTACTATAACTTTTCACAAAATTCTCTATTCTCATTCTGTATTCAAAGAGTAAGGTTTGGGGAGGATACACTGTTTTTTTTATAAATAACAAAGTGGTTGAAGCCTTGTGTTAAGGGCAAAACTCCGCCTTCACTATGTAACTGCGGCCAGTAATTCCATAATATAGCCTAAGAAAGGGTGACATGCAACAGCCTGTAAGGAGCCTGGCTCATACACTCCCTATTACTGCTGCCCTAGAAGGCCAAAAGACTTGAGCTATGGAAGTTCTGCTGGATGTATTCTAGAAAATACAACTCCAGGAGTGCGAGACCTACTAGATGAAGTCCTCAGAGAAGCAGAAATACAGGCAATAATTTCCCCTTTCTCCTTCTGATCCTCCCTCTCTCACCCACCTGTTCCTGTCTTCATTCCGATTTCCGCCAAAGCTAGTTATGTTCAATCTCATGCCCCCCTGCCACCACTGTAATTATTTTTCCCAACCCAGGTAATTTAAATGAGGATTTAAATCTTTGCACAGCTTGTTGGGATTGTCAAAATGTTTCAACTGACCCCTGAGTATGTGTCTTTGCACAATCGTCCTCAGCCATGTGCTAACACTTATTAGTGTGTGATCAGTTGTGTTACTGATATAATTTAGTTGAATGATCTCTTAAAGTGAAAGGTTTTAATATTTTCCTTTAGGACTTGAAAAATTTATCAGACGCCTACCAGCCAGAGATTGAAACCTGCTAGACACAGCAATCCCAAAAGATGGGAAGAGATTCAGTATTGAAGTCCAAGGGCAGCATGCTAGTGTGAATCCAAGGCCCTCTCTCCTTCAGTTACTAGGGAAGGAGTGGGGTGCTGGAAATCCTGCCAGGATGATATCCCTTGACCGTGCTTGGGAGCCGTACCTTCAGTATTGGCCTCTGAGCACTCAGGAATTACATCAAACTAGTTTTTCTGTTGCAGTAATCTGTCTCCAGCAGTGGCTAGTACTAGTTACTTAGGGAGAAAGTGCAAGAATGCTGTTGTAACTACCGTATATACTCGTTCATAAGCCGAATATTTTTGGTAAAAAAGTGACACATCAAAGAGCGGGGGTCAGCTTATAAACGGGTCTACACCAAAATTTGATGATTTTAAACTCTATGGAATCATTTAATTTAATATCTAATACATTGTCGTTTTGTTTACCTGGAGCATCTGCAGGCATGGAGCCCCTCAGCTCCCTGTGGCCGCGGTTCGCTGTTCCCAACCAATGGGAGCTGCGGGGCTCCATGCCTGCAAACGCTCCAAGTAAACAAAACGTCCCGACCCGCCAGCGGCTTCCAACCCCTGAAATATAGGGTCGGCTTATGAAAGGGTCATAGAGTTTTTGCTATTTTTACCTATCCATTTTTGGGGGGTCGGCTTATAAACGAACAGGCTAATGAACAAGTATATACGGTATGTATATTCTTGTTATCCATAAAATGGCTAATCCTTTTTGATCCTACTAAGCTCTTGGCCTTTGAAGTCTTGTGGCAATGAGTTCTACATTAAGTTTTGTGTGACAAGGTATTTCCTTTTATCCATACAAAGTTTGCCAACTTTTAGCTTCATTGGTTATCCCCATTTTGTTGTATTATAGAAGACTGAAAAGAAGTTTCCAATCTACTTCTCTAACCCATTTGTTATTTTTAATATCTTTATGATAGGTCTGAAAATTAGGCCCAATGCATTTCAAGCAGGGCTCCAAAGTCTATGCCTCCCTTCTTGTAAAATGGGGATAATCAACTACTTTACAAAGTTTTATAATGCTTTATTCATTAATGATTATAAAGTATTCTGAGATCCTCACATAGAAAGCACTGTATTTGTGTAAAGATTTACTACTATTATTTATTTTATTATTATTATTGGCAGTTCTTCTTCTTAGCCGTTTTCCTTTATTTCAAGTGGTAGAGCTGCTGTTCTTTATATATGAAAGATCATCAGTTCAGCATCCAGCAGGGAAAGATTAATCACAATTTTTTCACTAAGTACACAGTGGTTCATAAATGACTTGGCTGTGTCTACCCTTTATTTATTTCGAATAGGCCACCCACAAGCTCTCGTTTGATCATTATCAATTTGAGACTAACTTGACTTTTCAGAAACAAATCTTACCCATATAAAATTATTTTAAATGTGTTGCTCTTCTGAAAATTAGTACTTGGCTTTGCAATGATTTGTCTTCCTGCCTTATTTCATAGATGTATGAATCACAAAATGGAACCATAATAGAAAACGACTTAGCTTGCATTCTGAAGACTGCCTTGGGTGTGTCAGAGCTTAATGTAACAGACCTTTTTAAAGCTATAGATGCAGAAGAAAAAGGGAAAATCACATATGGTAAGTAATTAAAAGGATTTGTATCAGAGGGGTAGCTGTGTTAGTCTGGAACTCTCTGTTGCTTTTTAAAAGGATTTGAAAATCTCTACACAACTATGGATTATCAAGGATGTAGCTGCTAACTTTTTTTCTTTTTCTTTTGTTTTATAATAGCTAAAAATGTGTCATTTGCAGTGTGTTTGCCAAGTTACTTAGGCCAAAAGTATGTGTCTAAAACAGGGGTCGGCAACCTCTGGCACGCGGCTCGCCAGGGTGCTTACCCTGGCGAGCCGCGTGCCAGAGGTTGCCGACCCCTGGTCTAAAACATCAAATGCCATAACTAGGTGTTTCAGTTTCAATATTTATTTAATTTCATTACCTTAGGTTAGGTGATCCTAGATGAGCTCTTACGCAACACCTGCTCTGTGATTGATTTTCCTCTTGTCCTCTTTTATTTGTGTTACATTGCTCCTTCTATTTTTTACTTTTGTATCTCTTCCCTGTTGTCTTTGAATTCTCATCCGTCTGAGATCTGGGAACACGGGAACTCCCCCCCCCCGCCCCCTCCCATCTGTTTGCAGACAATTCAGGAACAGGAAAAAAGGTTAAGCTTTTGAATAAATTTGTTGTGAACTATTCGTTCAGCTCTAGTCATAACCAAGATAACCTGGAGAGAACAGTGCAGCAGAGAGGCAGTGTAATCCCGTGGACAGAGCACTGCACTGGGAGTCGGGACTCAAGTTGTATTCCAGGTTCTACTTGGGACCTGGGGCAAATCACTATCCATTTCCTCTCCCACCTTTTGTCCGTCTTGTCTATTTAGGCTGTAAGGTCTTTGGAGCAGGGAATGTCTCTCGCTATGTGTATGTACATTGCTCAGCATAATAAAGCCCTAATCTTTGTTGGGATCTTCAGGCACTACTTATATGAAGAAGAAGAATTAATAAATAATAATAATCAAACAGCCCAACCTACCTGTGACTGATTCGGATAAGGTTCACAGGCAGCAGCATCCCCCAAATAGAAGTGATTGTGACTTGCCACATATTTTTGCGATTCTGATTTCTTAATTTCTTAATTAAAATAATTTCTTACTGTAATAATTTTTCAAATTGTTTATTTTAAGAACGTTTTCATTTTAAAAGGTATTGCATTGCTACAGAAATGTGGACACTGGAGCAGACTTCATTACATGTCATCAGTCATTAACCTTTAAATAGGAGTAATCAAAGAAAGCCCTAAGATAGATGGCCACTCAACTAGACTGTTATGATGCGACCCAGCTGCTGGGTCTCTGGTTGTTTTTAAGCGTGCAGAGCCTGAATGGAGCCCAGCCATTGCCCTTCACTTGGATCCGCAAGCATAATCTCAGGGCACATACCCACTGTCTGGCATCCCTTCCTGAGAGCTGAACCCATTGTTCAGCTACCTGGGTTCCTGGCACCCCCTATGGCTTGAACACTCCCTCCCCCAGAACTCTACCGAAAGGTGTGAGCCTTCTGGGTTACCTCTTCCAGGGACCACATGGTAGCTGTAAAGCATATAAGATACAGACGCTTTGCACAGATTCTAACGCTATTCTTTTACTTACTCACAAGAGAGTACAAATCACTTAGAACAAAACAAATTTCCTAAATGAAATGCACCTCCCTAGCACACACTTCCCTTGGAAGTCCATCCGTGTTAGGAAGGTCGGCAGGATCCCTGGTCTCATCAAGCACCTCTTGCTGCTTCTTCCACTTGAGCTGGAGAAAAGAAGAACAGAGAACAAAAAGCAGCTTCTGCTCTTTTTATAACATTCCAGTCCCTCAGTCAAGTGACTCCCTGGTCATCCTTAGCAGGTGACCAGAGTCCCAGCAGGTGACTTCGCTGCCAAGGCAACCTCTCTCCTGATAAACCAGTTCTCGTGATTGGGAGCCAGTCTGTTTAGAGCTATTCCATTTCAATAAGGAGAACACTTTAAGTCAATGACCCTCATTTGTTTTTCTTTTGCCATGAGCCTCTGGAAGTTCAGTAAAAAATGAAGACAATCAGCCAGTAGAGAAGGCAGAGAGGATGCACACTCAAAATAGAATTTACAGTCTGACATAGACATATACAGAGTTCATAATCTCAAACAATTCCTAAATTGTACAGATTCCCCCAAATTGTCACATTTGGATAGAAATATAACAGTTAAAATGTAGGAAGAGGACAAAATCAACAGCTATCTATAGAACAGATGTTATAATAAGGGATATAATATAGGCACTGACTTTTATTAACACTTTTGCTACTAAACAAACTGACCCCAAACCATTTATCAGACTAAGATGGTCCTGTTCTTTTATCCTCCATTTCAATTATAAGGATACCCTATGACCCATGAAATAATGAAAAAGAAAACTCCCAAATGATATTTCATCATTCAACTGGAAAGCATCTAGTTAACACTGAAAAGGTGGGGAATTAGTGGAATACATTTTACTCATAGGCACAGCATTGCTACAGAGGAGAGTGTGATGTGGTATACTAACTAGACCCTTTGTGGACCCCTTCTGGAACCCCCATGGTTCCTTAACTTTAGCAAAGCTTTTGATACGGTCTCCCACAGTATTCTTGCCGGCAAGTTAAAGAAGTATGGGCTGGATGAATGGACTATAAGGTGGATAGAAAGCTGGCTAGATCGTCGGGCTCAACGGGTAGTGATCAATGGCTCCATGTCTAGTTGGCAGCCAGTATCAAGCGGAGTGCTCCAAGGGTCGGTCCTGGGGCCGGTTTTGTTCAATATCGTCATTAATGATCTGGAGGATGGCGTGGACTGCACCCTCAGCAAGTTTGCAGATGACACTAAACTGGGAGGAGTGGTAGATACGCTGGAGGGTAGGGATAGGATACAGAGGGACCTAGACAAATTAGAGGATTGGGCCAAAAGAAACCTGATGAGGTTCAACAAGGACAAGTGCAGAGTCCTGCACTTAGGACGGAAGAATCCCATGCACTGTTACAGACTAGGGACCGAGTGGCTAGGCAGCAGTTCTGCAGAAAAGGACCTAGGGGTTACGGTGGACGAGAAGCTGGATATGAGTCAACAGTGTGCCCTTGTTGCCAAGAAGGCTAACGGCATTTTGGGCTGTATAAGTAGGGGCATTGCCAGCAGATCGAGGGACGTGATCGTTCCCCTCTATTCGACATTGGTGAGGCCTCACCTGGAGTACTGTGTCCAGTTTTGGGCCCCACACTACAAGAAGGATGTGGAAAAATTGGAAAGAGTCCAGCGGAGGGCAACAAAAATGATTAGGGGGCTGGAGCACATGAGTTATGAGGAGAGGCTGAGGGAACTGGGATTGTTTAGTCTGCAGAAGAGAAGAATGAGGGGGGATTTGATAGCTGCTTTCAACTACCTGAAAGGGGGTTCCAAAGAGGATGGATCTAGACTGTTCTCAGTGGTACCAGATGACAGAACAAGGAGTAATGGTCTCAAGTTGCAGTGGGGGAGGTTTAGGTTGGATATTAGGAAAAACTTTTTCACTAGGAGGGTGGTGAAGCACTGGAATGGGTTACCTAGGGAGGTGGTGGAATCTCCTTCCTTAGAGGTTTTTAAGGTCAGGCTTGACAAAGCCCTGGCTGGGATGATTTAGTTGGGGATTGGTCCTGCTTTGAGCAGGGGGTTGGACTAGATGACCTCCTGAGGTCCCTTCCAACCCTGATTTTCTATGATACTACACCCTGCTCCAGGAAAGGAACAGCAAAGGTGGGCTCTTCAGGCCTGCCTAGAGAGGCTGCACGGAAGCATCCAATAAGAGCCCAGCAAGCTCAGATAGAGGAAGTTACAGGGAACTTAGTAGTTCTGTTCCTGGCTGGGACCAAGGAAAAAAATGATGCTCCTCTGTAGCCAAAGGAGTTTGAGGGATAACCAGTCTTTGGTTCTGGCTGCATTTGCTAAGCTGGGAGAGAGAGGACCTGAGAACTTCACTGAGGTAATGGGTGAAGATAATGGGGCCAGGTGGGAAGAGGCTCAGGGAAGCAGCAGTGATACGTAACTGCTATTTATAACGTCCCTGGGTTGGAACATGGAACAGTGAGAGGACCTCAGTTCCCCCACTGTCCACTGGTGAAGTGGTGTAAACCCCAAGGAAGAGGGGGGACAAGCCTAACTTAAGCCCCGAGAAGGAGACAAGGCTCATTTGGAAACATGACCAAAGGGCTGAAAACACTGATGAGGGCAGACTGACAGGTTTGTTGGACTCTGCTATCCTGGAAGGGGTTCGTTTTGATTGTGTGACCCAGCCAGAGAGCCGAGCTGCAGAAGGCCTGGAGCCAGAGGCAGATAGTCAGCAGGAGGCACTGGAGCCACTGAAGACCCACCAAGGAAGGTGATCAAGGATTCCGTAACTTCCGCAACCTCTGTGACATAATCTTAGCCTTGCCTATTAGGTAGAAGGAATTATACATCTACTAGTTTCTAGTCTCACATTGCAAATTACCAGGTGCTTATGGCAAAGTATGATTTTATTAAATATAATAAATTGTCAGAATTGATGGACAAATTGCCTCAGGACAGTAATCAAGAGTTCACTACATAGCTGAAGAAGGGAAATTGGAGGCTAGATCCACTCTCCAAGTGGCTTTAGATGCAGCAGATACAGCCTCTCACTTGATGATGACTGCAGTCATGATGAGGTGCTGCTCATAGCGCCACTCGTTTGGCTTTCCAAAAGAGGTGCAGATGACAGTGGAGGATTTACCATTTGAAGGAAACAATTTGTTTAGCGAAAAGAAGGATGTATGACCACACTTTAAGAGACTCTACGGCCACATTTCATTCCCTTAGTATCTGTACCACTGTTCTGAAGAGGAAGGTCTCTAGATCCCAGCCATACCATAAGTAGAGCACTGTTCCAGTTATCACAACAGGGTATATCATCTCTCCATTCCTGCTTACAACCTGCCGTCCCTGTCCCATTCGAGACCACTCTCATGACAGGATACTGATGCAAGAGGTGGAATAATTTCTTCAGCTGCGAGCCATAGAACCTATGCCTCCTAAGGTCGGAGGGCAAGGCACCTCGAGGTACTTCCTGATCCCCAAAAGGAAGGGAGGTTGGAGGCCTATCTTGGATATCAGGCAATTGAACACCTGTAAGCAACACTGAAATTCAGGATGATCACCCTTATACTTGATAATCCCTGATCCAAGGATGGGAGATTGATATACAGGTCTCGACCAGAAAGAATCTTACTTTCACATAGACGTATACTCAGCACACAGGAGTTTCCTAAGGTTTACCATTGGTTTTGGACATTACCAATACATTACTCTTCTGAACACAGTGCTGAGAGTGTTTACAAAGGTTCTGGCAGTAGTGGCAGCCCACCTGTGTCATCGAGGCATACCAGTATTCTTCTTCAAGTTGTTGTCCCTATAGGTGCTCCACTTAAGGTGTGTGAGCATGCCTAAACCCCTCTGATTAGAGATTTTGGTACCAGCACCCATATGGTCCACGCCTGAGCCCTGTATATCCTCATGCCCTGATTAGAAGGTATATAGGGGAGGGTGGACATGCTGCAGCTCCAGTTCCTTTTCAACTGCCTGTGGCCTGAGAGAGAGCTCTGTGGTGTTCGTTAGCTAGTCTTCTAGTTAGCTAGTCTGCTTGTTAATCCTTTCTTTATATCTTATTTATTTTCTTTAATTTATTTCCCTGTCACACCTTCTGTGTGTTCTGCCCCCACTCCCCCACCACATTCCAGCATCTTCCACAGTTCTGGACGTCTGGGCTGCTCTCCTCTCTCAGCAACTCACGGAGGCGGATCGGCCTTTTGGCACCATCTAGCCTGGCCACGTCCCTTCTGCTTGCTGCCAGATTCTCTGCCTGCGCAGCAGCAGGCAGTGGTATCCTCTTTTGGTTCCAGTCTTCCTCCTTCTATTTTAACTTTTTTGCCCCATTTTTTGGGCAGTGGGGAGCAGTGTTCTCTCTCCTCAGCATTCCTCCTCCTCCCTGGCTCAGTTAATCCCTAGAGGGTTTTAACCATCCCTGAGTCTCTGCTGCAGTATCGCCTGCCAGCTCCTCTGCCCCTTACAGGCATAGCAGAGCAGCCAAGAAAGCTGCAGGTTAAATCCAAGTGGTGCTGTATATGTGAGGCAGCCTTCCCAGGCTCGCAGACAGTTATGCCCAGCCTGCACCCACCCTTCTGTCCTTAACTCCATTAGGTCCCAGGGCTACAAATTGGACATGCAAGTGGGGTCCCCTATCTATGAAGTCTTGCATTGCTCTTCTTGGGCACATCATCATGCGCATACATGACACTGTTTGCAAGACTCCACCTCTGATGTCTGCAGGTTTGGTCTCAGTGCCTCAGTGGGTGCTGGACTCCCTCACCAGGTTGAAAAATGTGAAGACAGTTTGTGTTGGAATCCTGGTCATCCTGACTCTACCAGAAGAGAAACGGTTACAGACTCTTCACTGCTGGTTTAAGAAGCCCATCTAGAAGGGCATAAAGCCCCTATCACTTGGATTCAGTGTGAATTTGTTTAAATCAAAGAGATTTAAATCAGATTTTAATCAGCAGGCAGAAAACCTTTTTATCGTGTTTTGCATTTGTACTTCAATTATTTTCCTCAAGAAAGGTTGATTCTCATTGGTTAATAACCATTAAAACATTGATTTGCAAATAAATATAGCCTTTACACTAAATTTGGTGCTTCTATTTGCTAATCAGGATACACTATATCTATACACATTTATTTAAGCAATCTAAAAGTAAGAATCAGATTCTTACTTTTAGCTTTTTATGTTAGCAAATGGTGAATGATACATTTCTTATTTACTAGATTTATTTTTTTACTTGCAATTGGTATCAAGCTCTATTTGAATGGAAATTCAAATTAAATTAACAGTGCTCAAAAATAGCATTTTAATTTTGAAATTGAACAAAGCTACCTTAAATGTGCTAGATTATCCAAAAGTTTATCAAAACATGTTTTGCATTTAAAACTAACTTTATTAAATAAAGGAAATACTAACTATACTTAGTGTCAAAGTTAGAATCAGGACTCACGATTTGTCAGACCACTCTGTTTTATTAGCGCAGCGCTGTGCTAATACAACCAGATAATGTGAGCACCATGTAAGACTCAGACTGTCTTATTTATACAGATAAAAGGGGGGGCGAACTTAACAAGAAAACAAAGGAAGCAAAACTGATAAGTTTTCCTGGGGCCAGACACACACATCTTATTTCCTTATTAACTCTTACCAATCTCCTGTTAATGTCCCATTAGCTTAGGTGCGACTCATTGTTCTATATCTTAATGTTTCTCTTCCTGACAACTATATTTCAACATTCCTCATTCCTGCTTAAAGGAACATACAGCATTTCTTTAATCCATTCTATTTTTACAATATAATTCATTCTACTTTCACATTAGTGAACTGAATTAATTGTTTCTGGTCACCATGTGCTTCCAAGATGTTAGAACCAGTAGATCTCATCCTCACTCTTATTTTTATTTATTCATGGATTGGAAGGGGAAAACAAGCTTTCCTGCTTTTTCACCTCCCAACTGGTTTCTTAACGTTGAATGGACTAGTCATCGAACTGAACTAGTTGAAACTGTTCTCTCTGCAAAAGACGCTACTGCTGCCAAAAGTTGATTCAACACTTCAGTAAACTCTAGTTCTAGATGCTCAGCGAATTCTACCAGTTCAGTGGACTTTCTTTATAACTTGGCAGCAAACTTACTTAATGTAATCTGTATTTAATATTTTTTTTTTTGTGTTTACATGATTTGAATAGATTATAATTAGTTTAGGCTTGAACATAGGTTGTCAATTTTAAATTTAGTTTTAAATAGGCTTATTCTTCTAAAAAATAAACCTGTATTTAATTTAAAAATCTGTGGGGCCCAAAACTGGACACAGTACTCCAGGTGAGGCCTCACCAATGTTGAATAGAGGGGAACGATCACGTCCCTCGATCTGCTGGCAATGCCCCTACTTATACAGCCCAAAATGCCGTTAGCCTTATTGGCAACAAGGGCACACTGTTGACTCATATCCAGCTTCTCATCCACCGTAACCCCTAGGTCCTTTTCTGCAGAACTGCTGCCAAGCCACTCGGTCCCTAGTCTGTAACAGTGTATGGGATTCTTCTGTCCTAAGTGCAGGACTCTGCACTTGTCCTTGTTGAACCTCATCAGGTTTCTTTTGGCCCAATCCTCTAATTTGTCTAGGTCCCTCTGTATCCTATCCCTACCCTCCCGCGTATCTACCACTCCTCCCCTTTTATTAAACAGGAAAAGGAAATGAGAGATATTTACAAGCAAGCACCTATAGACACTTACATTTACAAGCAAGCACCTATAGACATATGAATGAGTTACAGCCTTAGGTTTCAGAAGGTAATAAGGTCTTCTATAATCAGCAAGCCCTGTTTGTCCTTTAGAGCTAACCCAGGCTAAGCAGCTGGGGAACTCTTGCTTATATCTAGAAACACCTTGCGTCACCTGCCCCCCTCCAAGTCCAAGCAACATAGAGATCATAAGAACGACCATACTGGGTCAGACCAAAGGTCCATCTAGCCCAGTATCCTGTCTACCGACAGTGGCCAATGCCAGGTGCCCCAGAGGGAGTGAACCTAACAGGTAATGATCAAGTGATCTCTCTCCTGCCATCCATCTCCACCCTCTGACAAACAGAGGCTAGGGACACCATTCCTTACCCATCCTGGCTAATAGCCATTAATGGACTTAACCTCCATGAATTTATCCAGTTCTCTTTTAAACGCTGTTATAGTCCTAGCCTTCACAACCTCCTCAGGCAAGGAGTTCCACAAGTTGACTGTGCGCTGTGTGAAGAAGAACTTCCTTTTATTTGTTTTAAACCTGCTGCCCATTAATTTCATTTGGTGGCCCCTAGTTCTTGTATTATGGGAATAAGTAAATAACTTTTCCTTATCTACTTTCTCCACATCACTCATGATTTTATATACCTCTATCATATCCCCCCTTAGTCTCCTCTTTTCCAAGCTGAAAAGTCCTAGCCTCTTTAATCTCTCCTCATATGGGACCCGTTCCAAACCCCTAATCATTTTAGTTGCCCTTTTCTGAACCTTTTCTAGTGCCAGTATATCTTTTTTGAGATGAGGAGACCACATCTGTACACAGTATTCGAGATGTGGGCGTACCATCGATTTATATAAGGGCAATAATATATTCTCCATCTTATTCTCTATCCCCTTTTTAATGATTCCTAACATCGTGTTTGCTTTTTTGACCGCCTCTGCACACNCCTAACATCCTCAGCCGTGAAGACTGAAGCAAAGAATCCATTTAGTTTCTCCGCAATGACTTTATCGTCTTTAAGCGCTCCTTTTGTATCTCGATCATCGAGGGGCCCCACTGGTTGTTTAGCAGGCTTCCTGCTTCTGATGTACTTAAAAAACATTTTATTACCTTTTGAGTTTTTGGCTCGCCGTTCTTCAAACTCCTCTTTGGCTTNATCATCTGCAAACTTTGCCACCTCACTTTTTACCCCTTTCTCCAGATCATTTATGAATAAGTTGAATAGGATTGGTCCTAGGACTGACCCTTGGGGAACAACACTAGTTACCCCTCTCCATTCTGAGAATTTACCATTAATTCCAAAACCTCCTCTAGTGACACTTCAATCTGTGACAGCTCCTCAGATTTGTCACCTACAAAAGCCGTCTCAGGTTTGGGAATCTCCCTAACATCCTCAGCCGTGAAGACTGAAGCAAAGAATCCATTTAGTTTCTCCGCAATGACTTTATCGTCTTTAAGCGCTCCTTTTGTATCTCGATCATCGAGGGGCCCCACTGGTTGTTTAGCAGGCTTCCTGCTTCTGATGTACTTAAAAAACATTTTATTACCTTTTGAGTTTTTGGCTCGCCGTTCTTCAAACTCCTCTTTGGCTTTTCTTACATTTTTACACTTAATTTGGCAGTGTTTATGCTCCTTTCTATTTACCTCACTAGGATTTGACTTCCACTTTTTAAAGGAAGTCTTTTTATCTCTCACTGCTTTTTTTACATGGTGGTTAAGCCACGGTGGCTCTTTTTTAGTTCTTTTACTGTTTTTCTTAATTTGAGGTATACATTTAAGTTGGGCCTCTATTATGGTGTCTTTAAAAAGCGCCCATGCAGCTTGCAGGGATTTCACTTTAGTCACTATACCTTTTAATTTGTTTAACTAACCCCCTCATTTTTGCATAGTTCCCTTTTTTGAAATTAAATACCACAGTGTTGGGCTGTTGAGATGTTCTTCCTACCACAGGGATGTTAAATGTTGTTATATTATGGTCACTATTTCCAAGCGGTCCTGTTATAGTTACCTCTTGGACCAGCTCCTGCGCTCCACTCAGGACTAAATCTAGAGTTGCCTCTCCCCTTGTGGGGTCCTGTACCAGCTGCTCCAAGAAGCAGTCATTTAAAGTATCAAGAACTTTTGTCCTGAGGTGACATGCTCCCAGTCAATATGGGGATAATTGAAATCTCCCACTATTATTGAGTTCTTAACTTTGATAGCCTCTCTAATCTCCCTTAGCATTTCATCGTCACTATCACTGTCCTGGTCAGGTGGTCGATAATAGATCCTTAATGTTATATTCTTATTAGAGCATGAAATTAGTATCCATAGAGATTCTATGGAACATGTGGATTCACTTAAGATTTTTACATCATTTGATTCTACATTTTTTTTCACATATAGTGCCACTCCCCGCTCCTCCCCCCCCCCCCCGCACGACCTATTCTGTCCTTCCGATATATTTTGTACCCCAGAATGATTGTGTCTCATTGATTGTCCTCAGTCCACCAGGTTTCTGTGATGCCGATTATATCAATATCCTCCTTTATCACGAGGCACTCTAGTCATCCATCTTATTATTTAGACTTCTAGCATTTGTGTACAAGCACTTTAAAAACTTGTCACTGTTTATTTGTCTGCCCTTTTCTGATTTGTCCAATTCTTTGTGAATGTTTCTCGTCTGATCTGGCCTTTACATTATCCTTTTCCATCCTCTGCTCCTGACTATAACCTAGAGAATCTCTATCAATAGACTCTCATCTAAGAGAAGTCTCTGTCCGATCCACATGCTCCTCTGCAGCAGTCGGCTTTCCCCCATCTCCTAGTTTAAAAACTGCTCTGCAACCTTTTTAATGTTAAGTGGCAGCAGTCTGGTTCCACTTTGGTTTAGGTGGAGCCCATGCTTCTTGTATAGGCTCCCCCTATCCCAAAAGTTTCCCCAATTCCTAATGAATCTAAACCCCTCCTCTCTACACCATCATCTCATCCACGCATTGAGACTTTGAAGCTCTGACTGCCTACCTGGCCCTGCACATGGAACTGGGAGCATTTCTGAGAATGCCACCATAGAGGTCCTGGATTTCAGTCTCTTCCCTAGCAGCCTAAATTTGGCCTCCAGGACATCTCTCCTACCCTTCCCTATGTCATTGGTACCTACATGTACCACGACCACCGACTCCTCTCCAGCACTACACATAAGTCTACCCAGATGCCTTGAGAGATCCGCAACCTTCGCACCAGGCAGAGAAGTCACCATACGGTTCTCCTGGTCATCACAAACCCAGCTATCTATGTTTCTAATGATCGAATCTCCCATTACTAACACCTGCCTTTTCCTAGTAACGGGAGTTCCCTCCCCCGGAGAGGTAACCTCAGTGGGAGAGGATACGCTAACACCATCTGGAAGGAGGGTCCCAACTATGGGAAGGTTTCCCTCTGCTCCCGTTGACTGCTCTGCTTCCCTGGTCCTTTCATCCTTCTCAACAGCGCAGGGGCTGTCTGACCGGAGGTGGGACAATTCTACAGTGTCCCGGAAAGCCTCATCAACATACCTCTCTGCCTCCCTTAGCTCCTCCAGTTCTGCTACCCTGGCTTCCAAAGCCCGTACGCAGTCTCTGAGGATCAGGAGTTCCTTGCACCGAATTAAAAACATACGCCACCCGCCCACAGGGCAGGTAATCATAGATGCTGCACTCAGCGCAATAAACTGGATAGCCCCCACTCTGCTGCTGGGATTCTGCCTGCATGGTCTCCTAGTTAATTAAGGGGTTTTGTTTAAATCAAGAAGTTTTGAATGTAGTTTAGTTTATAGTTTTAAAAAACGGCAAGGGGCCCTTGCCCCCTTCCCATTCCCCTTCGAAATTCCCTTGGGAAACTCCCTGTTAGCAGCCTCTGGTCGCAAAGCTCCCTGGTCGCTTGCGCACTGCTTTATAAAGCCCTGGCCTGCTTGATAGCCCCGCCCACTGACTAAGGCTCAGCCAATTAACAGAGGCTTCTAGTTTTCAAACCTTCCTTTGAAGCTCACAGTTTCCAACTGCCAGCCACAGCACACGGTCCTTCAAACAACCAAACAAACGGACACAAACAAGCTCAGCACACAGCGAGTAACCCCCAGACACAAACAAACACACTACAGACAGTCACTTACCCCAAGGGTGTTGTATTTGCTCCTCCTTCACCTGGAGAATTCCCTTGCGAAACTCCCTGTTAGCAGCCCCTGCTCGCTTGCGCACTCCTTTATAAAGCCCTGGCCTGCTTGATAGCGCCGCCCACTGATCCTTGTTTGTTTTAATTTTTATCCATCTCCTGCCAAGTGCTATGAGCTACAAACTCCGGTGATTGGGTCACAGAGAGGAGAGCACAACAATAAGAATCTTTAGTCCTTTTGTTGATGATTCCTCAATCCAGATATGTGGAGTTTCCCATTGTAAGATCTATCTCTAGCCTATCTGGTAATCAACTGGTCTCCTCTTTCAGGGCGGGGGGTAACAATTTCTGTAGTAGAGCAGCTCTTCACACTAATTAATGTGCCTCTTCTGTGTAGTGGCGATTCATACACCCACTTAAATATTACACTACACTATGGAATACAAATACACCTCTACCTCGATATAACGCTGTCCCCGGGAGCCAAAAAATCTTACCGCGTTATAGGTGAAACCGCGTTATATCGAACTTGCTTTGATCCACCGGAGTGCACAGCCCCCCCCCCCCCAGAGCACTGCTTTACCGCGTTATATCCAAATTCGTGTTATATCGGGGTAGAGGTGTATTACTAGTAAGATGAATGCATGCAGCAGCTCACAAACATTCGATAGTCTAAACACTAAACTCTTCCTTATAATTCTAATACCTATTTTATCAGTATTAACCCACAAGTGATTGACAGATTCCAGCTATGTATCTGTCAGTGTCCAATTGAGACATGGGGCTGTGGCATGAGCTGGCACCTGGCCTGCCATCATTACACCAACGCAAAAATGGTGTAGGAAGAACTGTTACCAGCACTCCTGAATACACCTCAGGGTCCTCCTATTCTTGAGAAGGTGTCAGCCACTTCATTTTCTTTTCCCTTGATATGGATTATTTCCAGAGCCACACTCCAACATAGTAGTCTGGAATTGGTCCCCGTGGTCCTGTGCAACCATGGTAGTGGGGAGCGGTCCATTAGAACCTTAAATTTTTTATTATATCATTATGGCTTAAGTTATCTAATAACCCAAATCATAGCATAACATTTCCTCTCAATGACAGCATAGTTCTGTTCAATGGAAGTCAGCTTTTTACTTAAGAAGGCAGTGAGGTGCCTCTTGTGCCCTGCTGCATAAGTACTGTAGCTAACCCAATGTTAGAAGCATCAGTACAGAGCACAAAAGGTTTGCTGAAATCAGGGCTGACTAAAACTGGCTATTTAGACAAAGCTTCTTATGTCCTTGAAGTCTTTTTTTACAGGCTTCAGTCCAGCTCACACTGTCTGGTTCCCCCTTTTTTTGAAAGGTCAGTTATAGGAACCACAATGTCACTAAATCCCTTTACAAACCTTAGGTAGTAGCTGGCCAGGCTTATAAAGTATTGGACCCGCTTCCTGGTTTGTTTGACAGTTCTGAATAGCTTCTACTTTTAAAGGATTAGGGCAAACAAACCCACTT
>QXTE01000328.1:583968-681942 GCA_003942145.1 Platysternon megacephalum | reverse complement strand
CCCCCCCCCCCCCCCCCCCCCCCCCCCCCCCCGAGCGCTGCCCGGCCAAAACAAAAGCAACAACAAAAAAACCTTGAGCGCCGTCCCGCTGAACCAAAAAAGACCAAAAAAACCCAAGCGCCCCCCGGTACCCCAAGATTGGCTGCCCCTTACAAGGTGCCGCCCCAAGCACATGCTTGGTCGGCTGGTGCCTGGAGCCGGCCCTGGTTCCATTGAATCTTTCTACCAAGTCACTGGTCTCTGGATGATCAGGGGTGGCTTTTATATGCCTCACTCCACACAACTCCCATAACTGCTTGAAAACCATAGACATTAAATTTGCACCACTGTCGGACAAGATTTCCATGGGAAAACCTACCCTGCTAAAATGGTAATTAGGGCAGTAGCCACGGTTTCAGCTTCTATGTTAGAGTTGTGGCTTCAGGGTACCTGGTGGCAGAATCCACCACAGCCAATATATATTTCTTTTCATTTCTAGAAGGTCTGGGTAGGGGTACCACAATATCTACGTACACTCTGGAAAACACCTCCTTAATGATGGGCAAAGGTGCCTAGCAGGGTCCCCGTAACCTCTTATGCTTTTGACATAAAACAACTTTTACACTAATCTTTTAGAGTGGTGGCCATGTTAGTCTGTATCAGCAAAAACAACGAGGAGTACTTGTGGCACCTTAGAGACTAACAAATTTATTTGGGAATAAGCTTTCGTGGGCTAAAAGCCATTTCATCAGATGCATGGAGTGGAAAATACAGTAGGAAGATGTATATACATATTACATGAAAAGATGGGAGTTGACACCATCGGAGGACCCAACCACATCAGCCACACCATCAGGGGCTCATTCACCTGCACATCTACCAATGTGATATATGCCATCATGTGCCAGCAATGCCCCTCTGCCATGTACCTTGGCCAAACCGGACAGTCTCTACGCAAAAGAATCAATGGACACAAATCAGACGTCAGGAATTATAACATTGAAAAACCAGTCGGAGAACACTTCAACCTCCCTGGACACTCAATAACAGACTTACAAGTGGCAATTCTTCAACAAAAAGCTTCAAAAACAGACTCCAATGAGAAACTGCAGAACTGGAATTAATTTGCAAACTGGACACCATCAAATTAGGCCTGAATAAAAATTGGGAGTGGATGGGTCACTACAAAAACTAAAAACTAATTTCCTCATGCTAATTTCCCCCTACTGTTACTCACACCTTCTTGTCAACTGTTTGAAATGGGCCACCCTGATTACCACTACAAACGTGATTCTTCCTCCTGTTGATAATAGCCCACTTTAATTGAATTGTCTCGTTAGAACTGACCCCCTGCTTGTAAGGCAACTCCCATCTTTTCATGTACCATGTATATATATCTTCCTACTGTATTTTCCACTCCATACATCTGATGAAGTGGGTTTTAGCCCACGAAAGCTTATGCCCAAATAAATTTGTTAGTCTCTAAGGTACCACAAGTACTCCTCATTGTTTTTTACTAATATTTTACTGTCTCAAACATGTGAGGCCAGTAGAAATTCTGTTTGAGCCTATCACAAGTTCTCTCCACTTCTAAATGCCCAGCAAAGGGACAGTCATGAGCTACCTGCAGCAACTCTGTCCTGTACTTAACAGGCACAAAGCAGCTGCTTGAAAACCTCACCAGGGTGTGTCTTTTTCCCTACGGGAGCCTCCCTGTGCAACAAATCTCCTTCTAGAAAAAACCTACACCAGCCAGGGTATTATTCTGAGCTGCATCCCCTCACCATCCTCCCTGCAGTCCAAGCCAGGCAAGACAAAGCCACAGACTTTTTGACTGATTTCAGAGTGGTAGCCATGTTAGTCTGTATCAGCAAAAACAACAAGGAGACCTTGTGGCACCTTAGAGACTAACAAATTGACTTGGGCATAAGCTTTCGTGGGCTAGAACCCACTTCATCAGATGCATGGAGTGGAAAATACAGGAGCAGGTATTAATACATGAACAGATGTGAGTTGCCTTACCAAGTGTGAGGTCAGTCTAACGAGCCAATTCAATTAACAGCAGGATACCAAGGGAGGAAATGAGTGGCCCATTTCAGACAGTTGACAAGAAGGTGTGAGTAACAGTAGGGGGAAATTCGTATTGGGGAAATTAGGTTTAGGTTTTGTAATGACCCAGCCACTGCCACAGCCAGAAGGGTACCCAGAAGTCACCTACAACAAGACAGGCCCAACAAAGAAAGTAACAGAACACCACTAGCCATCACCTACAGCCCCCAACTAAAACCTCTCCAGCGCATCATCAGAGGTCTACAACCTATCCTGAAGAACGATCTCTCACTCTCACAGACCCTGGGGGACAGGACAGTCCTCACTTACAGACAGCCGCCCAACCTGAAGCAAATACTTACCAGCAACTACACAGCACACAACAAAAACACCAACCCAGGAACCAACCCCTGCAACAAAGCCCGTTGCCAACTCTGTCCACATATCTATTCAAGGGACACCATCATAGGACCTAACCACATCAGCCATATCATCAGGGGCTCGTTCACCTGCATATCTACCAATGTGATATATGCCATCATGTGCCAGCAATGGCCCTCTGCCATGTACATTGGCCAAACTGGACAGTCGCTACGCAAAAGAAAAAATGGACACAAATCTGACATCAAGAATCATAACATTCAAAAACCAGTAGGAGAACACTGCAGTCTCCCTGGGCACTCAAAAACAGACCTAAACGTGGCAATTCTTCAACAAAAAAACTTCAAAAACGGACTCCAACGTGAAACTGCAGAACTGGAATTAAATTGCAAACTGGACACCATCAGATTAGGCCTGAATAAAGACTGGGAGTGGTTGGGTCATTATAAAACCTAAACCTAATTTCCCCAATACGGTTAGGTTTATTTTCAATCTTTTCTCCTTGCTTAACCTGGGTGACAAGGGGATTTCCCTTCCCCTGGGATTTATACCCCTATGGGCCCTTGATACTACATATTGATCAGCAATTTCTGCAGTCTATAAAACTGTGAATGGGTTTTAGTCACAGATGGCTGCTTTTACCTCACTGTAACTACCCATAACAATTGCTCCTGGGCCATCAGATCAGACTATCTTCCATAATCACCTTCAGCCCCCACCCCCATTATCTGTTTTCTCATAAAATTACACATTTTATGCACATATTCAACATGAGCAATATTGTCTAATAGGCTGAGGTTTCTATACATCAATCGATAGGTTTCAGGGGTAATCCTAAATCTTTTCAATACAATTTCTTTAAATTTTTTGTATACTTTAGCATCACCCTTCTCCATATAATTAAAAACTTGTCTCACTTTCCCAGTTAATCTGGTTAAGAGGATAGGCATCTGTTTATCCACTGGGATATTGTGCATCCCATATAATCTTTCAAAGGAGGACAGGTACTCTTCTATGCAGTCAGTCTTCCTGATCCGCAATTCTGCCATCAGTCTCTGGTGCTCATGTTCTTCCTTGGCTCTTGGGTTCCGCAAGTGGCCCAGTTGCCTCTGTGGGCTCTGAGATAGGATGGTTCTCACCCTCTGGATCTGACTCCATCTCATGTTCTTCCCTTTGCACCTGATCAAAACTTACAAGCAAAGTTCTCAGCTCCTGATCTGGAGTTTTCCTTTTAAAGGATCTTTCCTGTCGTGAACTCCAGTTCACTTCTTATGTCTATTCTTTAGCCTTTTAAAAGTCTCAATATTAAGTTTAAATTTTAACAGCGCGGGGTTATGGTCTCTAAACTTAATTGACCTGTGGTATGTGAATCCTGCCACAACTAAGCCAGTATGATGCTCCCAATAGTGACACAAGCGCGTGAATACCAGCCTCAAGGCAGGCTGTTAACCAGGGCACAAACCCCAAATTGGTTGTGAGTTTGTGCCCTGCCACAACCAGCTGCACCAAGTGCACACTCCTCAGGCACTTGAACAGCCTTAACACAGAGGCACAGACAGTATGCTTGGGTACTCCAGTCTGTTTTGCCCCCCCCCTCCCCCATTTGAGTGTATCTCTGTGATAGGTGGCCCCTTACACCAAGAATCACAATAATATTCAGATTACTCCTAATCCCAATGGGCCAATCATTTACTCCAGGTCAGATGTGCTTTGGGTCTCACACCAAAGACAACGCATGTAGCCAATCCTATAGTAAACTATATGAAGGTTTTTAAATAGGAAAAGGAAGTTAGAGTGTTGTTTACAAAAGCAAGCAAACATAGATACTCGAATGAGTTCCAGCCTTAAATTTCAAAAAGTAATACGGGCTTCTGTAATCAACAAGCTCCATTTGTCCGTTAGGCTAAGGCTAAGCAGCTGGGGATAAAACACCTTGCAAACCACCACCACCACCCCCAAGTCCACGCAGCATAGAGATCTTTGTTTCTTTTTGGTTTTGATTTTTATCCTCCTCCTGCCATGTCCTCTGAGCTGCAAACTCAGGTGATGGGAAGAGTCCACTTGCATGACTCACATCTTCACAGGGAGGAGAGCAGAACAACAATAAGAGTCTTTATTCCTTTTGTTGATGATTTATTCCTGGAGGAATTCTGCATCATTGTGCATGCACAGAATTCATGTCCTTCACAGATTTCTCTGGTTCCCTGCAGTAAAATGACTTCTGATAGGGAAGTAAAGGGAAGCCACAAGAATGGTCATGCGCCCCTCCCCCGCAGCACAGGCAGGTTGGTTCGAGCACCCTGAGCAACTGGTAGAGATGTAAATCACTGCTGGGGGCTGAGCATTCGTGTGTGTGAGAGAAAGAGACACACTGTCCCTCTTGTTCGCTATTATGCATGCTCGGCATGGAAGGGCAGGGCTTTGGGCTGTTTCCAGGGAGGTAGGCATGAGGTAGTCTCTGTCCCCTCAGGCAGAGCAGAATATAGCAGCCTGCCTGCTTAGTGAATTGTTCCCATTGTCTTTGTGAATTCCCCCAGGAGTATAAAACAGATGTAAAAGTTCTAAGGCTCCTTTACATTGCCAGAGTGGTGTAAAGGACAATATGGCCTTATAAATGCTTATGGTGCTTTAGTGATTAGAACTGGTCTAAATTTTTGGACTGAAAAAATCTCCTATCAAAATGTGCTCCATGAACTGTTTGCTACTGACATTTCTGGAGATGGTCAGTAGCCAATATAAATTGTGAGTTTGGTTCCCCAGCCTTCACTTTCTCTCCAGTTGCCTCTGATGTAACACTCAGCATATGGCTGCATATATTTGTTGACTAATAACTAGAAATAACGGGTCAAACCTAGCTACATTACTATTAGACAGAGGGGGCGGTTGGGGATATCCTCCAATGCTCTCCTCTCCTATTCTCCATCCATTGTATTGCAGTTTAAATACATTACCAAAATAATTGAAACCAGCATGATTATACTATGTTAAAATATGTAGAATTTTAAAATATTGTGCACAGAATTTTTATTTTTTTTGGTGCAGAATTTTTAATATTTTGGCACAGAATTTCCCCAGGAGTAATGATTCCTCAATCCAGATATGGGGTATTTCCAGTTGTAAAAGCCACCCGTAGCCTGTTTGATATCAATGGGTGTCCTCTTTTGCGGGGTAACAGTTTCTGTAGAAGTGCTAGTGAATCTTACACTGTGATTGCAGCTCATTTACAGGGTCCAATGTAATCTTCAAGTGTGGAATTTGGACTACATAGAATCTACCCCATTGCCACACAAGTAGGCTCCAAATACAAGATGTCTTTTCTCAATGTTTTAGACCTCATCATTGTGAAAAAAATACTGAAACTGTAAAGGAAATATAAAGTGATGCAATGTTGTCTTCCTGAATCTCCAAAAATCCTGTAACCATACCTCAGAGAAATATGAATTGTCCCATTCATCTCTGTTAAATTGAAAATAGGACCGCATAGAATACATTCAATTTAATGTAAAAATAAATAACATAAGGGCTGCTGTAGAGACTGTATTATTCATTTGGTACATAATTAAAAACCTACATTTTAAAATTTAAATGAAATTGCTACAGCTTTTTTTGTCTGTATCAGAAGACAGAATTCTGCAGAATTTAGGCTCAGCTTGCCACCCATTTATCTCAGTTTTTGGAAAGAAATGTTGGCAATCTCAGGGACATGTTTGGAAACTTTATTTCCCTTCCTCTTTATGCCTGACTACCCTCACAATAGATTAGCCTTCCTTACTGCCACCTTAGGTGTAGACTTCAGAAGCTGGGTCTAGACCAGATCTCTTGGATAAACTTCTGCAGAATTCACTTGGACAGAGCTGTGTCTGAGCAAAATCTGGGGTTAAAATTTGATAGTTTGTCCCAATATCTTTTCAAGTTAGTAAAACCTTTTGTGAGGTATTTTGGCTTTGGGACTCTACAGAAGATCCACTCTACATTGAGGTTTCCCAAGATAGTAGACAGAATACAGAGGATAAAGAAGAATTGCTACAAGGACCCTTGTTTCAAACTCTCCTTTGAACTCCCCCNGCCCCCCCCCCCCCCCCCCCCCCAACCACTGCAGAAGGACATTCTTTAAGCAGTTTGATGACAACATTGTTCGTTTCTTGTCCATTTGTTAGAGGCTAGGGATTTTTCTCTCTCCACATCAGAAGGTTCAGGGAACTAATCCTCCCTATTCCCCAAAGAAAAGAGTCTCCTAAGGAGCTCCTGATTCCTCTTATTAGTGGTATACTGTCTTTGAGCTGTTGGGTCTTTAGGGTGAGAAGCAGAGTGCAGTGAATGGGGCTTTGCTCACTGTGGAATGTGGCATGTCTTACACCGTGCCATGTGGAATAGACATGAGCAACACATCTTGAAGAACACCAGTTACGGAAAAGGTAACTGTCTTTTCTCCAGCTCTTCATGTCTTCAGACCATGACTGGATGCCTTTCTGGAACTTATGCTTTAGTTAAACACAAGTTACTGGGATCAATATAGGGATAACTGGGTGAAATTTAAGCACTTGTGGTACACAGAAGGTCAGACTTGATGATCTAATGGGTCCCTTCTGGCCTTAAACTCTGAGTCTGTGAAGCCCACTACAAAATTATTGTATAGTTCCATGTGGGAAAAAAATTCCATCTAGGCTTCACTACATTGTGCAAATCTATTAGAAAACCTTACTCCCAAGATTTTGGACTGCAACTTTCAACTCAAGCTATCAGGCCTAACCATTATTTCTATTAGGGTCCACTTAGTTGCAGTTTCAACATGCCACCTTCCAGTACACGTTCATATAGTGTCCAACCTTTCAATTATTTCAGAAATTTTAAAATGACTGCTCCATGCCTATCCCATAGTTTCTGGGCCCCCTCTTTCCTGGGACTTAAATGTAATTCTTATGGACCTTATGGAACCTCAATCCAAGTATTCTCTCCACCAACTTCCTGGTGGCTATCACCTCAGCCAGGAAAGTTAGGGAGATTCGAAGCACTGATGGAAGACATACTATCTTCCATGGGAATAAGGTGGTAGTGATACCCTATCCTAAATTTCTTACCAAGGTGATGTCAGATTTTCATTTAAAACAAACCAACCTCCCCATTTTCTTCCCCAAACCACACTTAAACTAAGGAGACCATGCCCAAACTCCATACCACACTCAAGATCCATACTTGAGATGTTTCCAGAACCCATCTTTATTATTCAGCTAGGGAAAATGTATTCAGGAAACCACTCTATTTGTGGCATTGGGACAGCCTGTGAAAGGTCAGGCCATCTCTTCCCAGCGATTATGCAAGTGCATCAAAATTTGTTACCGATCTCTCAAGTATTAGGGCCCACTCAACTAGAGACCAAGCAACCTCTGCCGAATGCCTAAGAAATATTCCTACATCAGAGACCTGGAGCTCAGCCTATATCTTTACTAAACACTGCACCCTGGATTCGGCTGCTTGATCAGATGCCAAATTTGGGAGTACATTTCTGCAATCCTTATTTAGATAACTATAGGTATGACTCCTCAGAACCGTTTATTAATCTGGCAACTGCTAGCTCATTACCATAAGTGAGATTCACACAGACAAAGCCTTGAACGATGAATGGTTATTTACCTTACCAGTAACTTTTGTTCTTTGAGATGTTTTTTCCATCTGAGTCCCATGACCTGCCCTCATCCCCGCTCCATCAGAGTCCATTTCTTCTGGGTTTATGATTTAGCAAGGGTCAGGGCCACTCTACCATATATGCCCTTGGATCAGAGGGCATGTGGACACGCAGGAGGCTGGTCAAAAAATTCCAGTCATACATGTGAGGCACATGCACTCTATAAGTGGGACATAGACAAAATATCTCTAAGAACAAGTTACTGCAAGATAAGTAATCATTCAGCCTCATAAAGCCTCTCTTTCTATTTTTGCCTTTCCACACTTTGCTATGAGTGCTAGCAATAAAGTTAATATCTGAAGTGCTCTGTGCAGATGATTCATAAATTGAGGTATAGGTCAATTTTATTCCCTTTTAAGCATAGGGAGAGCAGAGTGGACAACACAGAAGATGAAGATGACNCCCCCCCCCCCCCCCCCCCCCCCCCCCGCCAAAAAAAATGGCGTATATCTTGTTACGACCTTCTATGCTGCAGAATGAAGAAGGGGACTTCTGCAAATTTTGACTGCAACAATGGGACTGCTATTCTTTTAGGTTCTTCCCGTGTTCTCTTGCCTTCTTTTGCATTACATAAGTCCTATCTTCCATGTGTCATATTATACTTATATAATAAGATTTCAGGATTGTCACTCTGTCTCTGAAGCCAGTTATCTGTCAGTCAGTGTGAAGCAATGGAAATAGCTACAGGGATGGCTGAGCTCTTTTTGTTCAGAATATCACCAGGTTCAATCATCACTGGGTTTCATAGTCTGTTACTGTCTGATTTTTAAATTCTCAGACATTTTGATTTTACACCTTTGCAGTGTACAGCTACAGTAAGGCCATGCCAAGAGTCCTAGACTATTGTGATATCAGAGGTAACTCAGCCAGTCATCACCCTTATTCTGTAGTTAATTTGCATGCCGCAATCTCATTGGTTGTGTGAGGAAAACTGTGTGTGGATTACTTGGCCCAGCTGCCACACCCATGTGTCCAGCTGCCACCTGCACAAAGCAACACAATCACGCACACAGCAACTAGCATACACAATAACCACAAACATGCATGCCCCTCACCACAGCAGACACTCCTCATTTACCATCCACACAACTGTTCCAGCACAACCCCCCAAGACACAAATCAACACAGTCACCCACATAGCAACACATCCAGCACACAAAATAACCCCAAACATCACTCTGAAGCCTAGAATGTCTGAGTCACTATGAAGTGATAGAAACAGTTACAAGCATGGTTGAGTGCTCTTTGTGTTTAGAATATCGCCAAATTCATTTATCACAGATTCATAATCTATTAACCTCCAATTTTTAAGTTCTCAGCCATTTTCATCCTTTTTACTCACGTGAGTATGAATTGGAGGCTTTTAGCTACTAGTATTCTTGTAACTATCACATTTGTTGAGTATAGTAAATGGTTCCTGTTCTGAAAGATTAGTTAATGTGTATTAAAATTATATATTTTAAAAATTTAATTGCATTTAATTAGAATTTTTTTTAAACCCTGTTTTAAATAGATGTTTTAGACAGAATAAGGTTTTTCAATTGATTTAGCAAGGTGTGAGGATGAGTTCAGGTGTCCGGTCTTTGCTACCAGATGATATCAGTGCAATGAAAGACTGCTCTACACTAATCTACACAAATCTACACTACAGCGCTACATCTGCGCAGCTGCACTGATGCAGCTGTAGCATGTCTAGTGAAGACGCGCTATGCCAATGGGAGAGTGCTCTCCATCAGCATAATTACTCCACCTCAGCGAGAAGCGGAAGCTATGTCGTCAGGAGAGTGTCTCCCACCAACATAGCGCTGGTGTGGACAGCACAAAACTTGCGTTGCTCAAGGGATGGGCTTTTTCACACCCCTGAGAGACATAAGTTCTATCGACTTAGGCTGTAGGGTAGACCTTCCCTAAAGAATAGTGCAGCCCTCACACACCTAGCACTCCAGGGAAATGAAGCACAATCCCTCCCCAAACTTTTCTGGAATGGTGCAGTGATCTGACATATTCAAGCACTATTAATATAGCGCAGGGATCAGCAACCTTTGGCACGCGGCCCATCAGGGAAATCTGCTGGCGGGCCGGGACGGTTTGTTTACTTGCAGCATCCACAGGTTCGGCCGATCGCAGCTCCCACTGGCCGTGGTTCGCCGTTCCAGGCTAATGGGGGCTGAGGGAAGCGGCGCGGGTCGAGGGATGTGCTGGCCGCCGCTTCCCGCAGCCCCCATTGGCCTGGAGTAGCGAACCGCGGCCAGTGGGAACTGCGATCGGCCGAACCTGCGGACGCTGCAGGTAAACAAACCGTCCCGGCCTGCCAGCGGATTTCCCTGACGGGCCGCATGCCAAAGGTTGACGATCCCTAATATAGCATGTTTGTATGTAAAATACTATGAGGTATAGTGTGAATATAGCAATTACTACAATTTGCACTTTGCTGCCTCCAAAGTCAGTGTCCTTTATGATCTGAAAATTGCTTCTTCTTCTTCGAGTGCTTGCTCATATCGATTCCAATTAGGTGTGCGCGCGCCGCGTGCACGATCGTAGGAAGATTTTTACCCTAGCAACCCCGGTGGGTCGGCTGTGGAGCCCCCTGGAGTGGCGCCTTCATGGCGCTGGATATATACCCCAGCCGACCCAGCGCCCCCTCAGTTCCTTCTTACCGCCCGTGACGGTCGTTGGAACTGTGGAACACAGCATAGCTGTTCTCCACTCTCCCTAGCTCTTTCCTTTACTTAGTTAGTTAGGTAGTTGTATAGTTGTAAATTACTGTTTATAGTGTTATTGTAGTAGTTCATAGTTGTATATTGGTTATAGAATACTTATAGGTGCTAGCGGGTTGGAAGGGGTCCCGGCTTGTGCGAAACCTATGCCAACGAGTGACCCCCACAACGCTTGTTTAAAGTGCCTCGGGGAATCGCACCAGGCTGAAAAGTGCAAGATCTGCGAGGCTTTTCGGCCCCGGACCAGAAAGGAGCGGGACTTTCGTTTGAAGCAGCTCCTTATGGAGGCGGCCCTCAGCCCAGACACGCCTTTGGCACGCCAGCTTCCGGCACCGAGTCCCTCGGTGCGTAGTGCCCCGGCGGCTGTCCCAACGGCACCGTGCGTAGACGCTCAGAAGGGTCCACGGCACCGACCCTCCCCGGCACCGTGCCCTCTAGCACCTCGGCACCGGTCACTGTCCCTGGGTCAAAAGAAAAGACCCCAGAAATCGGACAGGACCGCCTCTAAGAAGTTGGCATCGGCTCCCACCGTATCCTTGGAGTCGCGTCCGGCACCGGAGCGACCAAGGGCGCAGGCACCGATACCGACACCGTCGACTCCAGCACCGACAGAAAAGCTGTAGAGTCCGGTGCGGTCGGCCTCCCCGACCCGCATGGTGGTCGAGCCTTGTCTCCCGTCAACCCCAGAGACTTTTGCGACGGCGAGGGACCTCATTGCCCTCACGGAGCCGGCACCGACCCACACCGCAGTGCCACATCTCACCCGAGCGGTACTATCTAGGGGCAAGCCGACCCTGATACGTCCACCGTCTCCGAGCGTGGACTCTCACCGCTCCCTCTCTAGGAGCAGATCTCGGCACCGCTCGCAGTCCCGGCACCATTCCCCATCACGGCACCGGTCGTACTCGCGGCGCCGATCGTCCTCCCGATACCGCTCCACATCGCGGCACCGCCCAGGTCGTCGGTACCGCTCGGGCTCCCGGCGCCGGTCTCGGCACCGCTCAGACCGCCGATCGCACTCCAGAAGCCGCTCCCGACACCACTCTACAAGGCGGTCGTCCTCAAGGTCCCGATCTGGATCTCGGCACCGACGAGATTACCGGCACCGATCCCGGCACCGATCCCCGGCACCGCGCAGAGACGGTACCCCTGTCGGCCGGCACCGCTCGGCACCGTTCCCGGTGCCATCAGGGCAGGCACGCTCCGCACCACCCTGGCCCTCATGATCGGCCTCGCGCTCCTCCCACTCTGAAGGGGCCTCCCGATCGGCCTACCCCGCACCGGGGCAAGTGGCGGACAACTTAGGCCGCTGGCAGGAAGGGGACGACGACCCTAACCAGGACCCTGCACAGTGGTCGTTTTGGACCCCATGGGCATACCACCAAGCCCAGGGCGCTCCGCCAGCAGCCTCTCATTCAGCACTCTCGGAGCCCAGAGTACTGGAGGCCACCATCAGCCGCCCCCCCCCGAGCGGAGTGGAGGCTTCGGCTCCGACACCCGTACGGGTCACAGATCCTGCTCCTGTTGAGCCTGACCAGCCGGACCTGGAGCAGTTGGAACCACCACAGGACCCACTGGCCCCCATACCTTCTTCCTCATCTTCCCCAGATGAGGCAGTGGCAGGGACATCTACCTCTGGTCCCCCCCCGATTGACCTCCGTGCTCACCAGGACCTTCTACGTAGGGTGGCACGTAGCATGGACCTCCAGGCTGAGGAGATAGTAGAGTTGGAGGATCCAGTGGTGAGCATCCTCTCAGCGGATGCACCATCCCGGGTGGCATTGCCGATCATACGGACGATTCAGGCTAACGCCAAGACCATCTGGCAAACCCCAGCCTCTATCCCACCCACGGCCAGAGGAGTGGAGAGGAAGTACTTCGTCCCCTCTAAGGACCACGAGTATCTCTATACTCACCCCGAGCCGTGTTCCCTAGTGGTTTCCTCGGTGAACGCTCGGGAGCGCCATGGGCAACAGGCGTCAGCACCCAAATCCAAGGACGCCAAGCGCTTCGATTTGTTCGGACGCAAAATTTATTCGGCCGGGGGTTTACAGCTCAGGGCTGCAAATCAACAGGCGCTCCTGAGCAGATACGACTACAACTCCTGGAGCGCAATGTCTAAATTTAAGGAACTGATCCCTAGTACATCCAGGGATGAGTTTGCGGCTTTGGTAGAAGAAGGCAAGAAGGTAGCAAGGACCTCCTTACAGGCCTCTCTCGACGTTGCGGACTCTGCGGCTAGGACTCTAGCTTCAGGCATAGCGATGCGACGCATCTCCTGGCTGCAGGCATCTGGCCTACCACCAGAGTTGCAGCATACACTGCAGGACCTCCCTTTTGATGGGCAGGGCCTGTTTTCGGACAAGACGGACTCTAGGTTGCAGACCCTAAAAGACTCCAGGACAATGATACGCTCCCTGGGGATGCATGTCCCGGGGCATCAGCGTAGACCCTTTAGACCGCAGCCTCAAAGGTTCTTCCCCCCCCCCCCCCTCGCCCAAGGCAAGATACGTTCAGAAGGCGTGGGCGTGGGGGTAGAAGACGGTCCAGTGGCCACCAACCTGGTCAGAACCAGGGCCCTCCTAGACCATCGGCAGGACCCAGACAACAGTTTTGACGGTGCGCCCGAGGACGGCGTACTAGCCACCTTCCAGGATCCTTCCCCACCTTTTCGGGATCGTCTATCCCATTTTCACCTTGCATGGTCCCTTATAACCTCAGACCAATGGGTCCTTCGCACAGTGGAAATGGGATATTCTCTCCAATTTTCTTTTGCCCCCCCCTCTCATCCTCCCTCCCCGTCCCTCTTCAGGGACCCCTCTCACGAGCAACTTCTAATACAGGAGGTCCTTGCGCTCCTGTCCATGGGAGCGATCGAGGAGGTCCCACCAGAACTGAGGGGCAGGGGGTTTTACTCCCGCTATTTCCTAATCCCAAAAGCAAAAGGGGGGCTTCGGCCCATATTAGATCTGCGCGGACTCAACAAATTCATGGTAAAGTTGAGGTTCCGCATGGTCTCTTTGGGAACTATTATCCCATCCTTGGATCCTGGGGACTGGTACGCCGCCCTCGACATGAAGGACGCCTATTTTCACATAGCAATTTACCCACCGCACAGGCGCTTCCTTCACTTCGTGGTAAACCACCACCATTACCAATTTACCATTCTTCCATTCGGACTGTCCATGGCTCCGAGGGTATTTACCAAATGTATGGCCGTCGTCGCAGCCCACCTCCGCCGACAGTGGGTACAGGTATTCCCGTATCTCGACGACTGGCTCATCCGGGGCCGTACCAAGGACGAGGTCCGATCGCATGTCAGACTCACCCTCCAAACCTTCCGCAAGCTGGGCATCTTACTCAACAACGAGAAGTCAACTCTGGAACCAACCCAGAGAATAGAGTTTATCGGGGCAGTCTTGGACTCCAAACTTGCCCGCGCTCTCCTACCGGACGCTCGTTTTCAGGCTATTGCGCACATCATTCGCAGCCTCCAACGCTTCCCGACGTCCACGGTACAAATGTGCCTCAGCCTTCTGGGTCACATGGCGTCATGCACCTACGTAACCAGGCATGCCAGACTTCGGCTCTGTCCACTTCAGGCCTGGATAGCAAGGGCGTATCGTCCAGGTCGAGATGGCTGGAACATGGTGGTCACGGTTCCGGAATTGGTCTTGGCCTCCCTCGGCTGGTGGCTGAACCACTCGTCGGTGTGCGAAGGGGTCCCATTTCACCCCTCACAACCTTCCTTACACTGGGTCACAGACGCATCATCTCTGGGATGGGGTGCCCACCTGGGGGAGCACCAGACACAGGGCCTCTGGACCGCATCCGAGTTGGCTCTACACATCAATGTGCGAGAACTGATGGCAGTACGCCTAGCGTGCCAGGCGTTCAGTGGCATTCTGCATGGCCGTTGCGTGGCAATCCTCACAGACAACACAACGGCCATGTTCTACATCAACAAGCAAGGCGGGGCGCGGTCCTCCCCCCTATGCCTAGAGGCCATTCGCCTGTGGGAGTTTTGCATAGCCCACTCGATCCATCCGATGGCGTCGTTTCTCCCAGGAGTCCAGAACACGCTGGCAGACCGTCTCAGCAGGTCATTCCAAACACACGAGTGGTCGATTCGCCCAGATATCATCCACGCCATCTTCCAAAGGTGGGGGTCTCCCCAGATCGACCTCTTCGCCTCGAGAGTCAATCGAAAGTGCCAAGTGTTCTGTTCTCTCCAAGGGCGCTCTCCGGGCTCCCTATCGGACGCTTTCCTACTTCGGTGGGAAGGACAGCTGCTCTACGCCTTCCCTCCATTTCCGCTGGTCCACAGGGTCCTGCTCAAGTTGCGCAGCGACAAGGCACGCATGATTCTGGTCGCTCCAGCATGGCCGAGACAGCACTGGTACACCACGCTCCTAGAGCTGTCGGTAGTACCTCCAATCACACTCCCGCTGTTGCCGGACCTGATCTCCCAGGACCACGGTCGACTGTACCACCCAGATCTGCAGTCGCTGCATCTCACGGCATGGATGCTGCTTGGCTAACTCGGGCAGAATTACTCTGCTCACAATCAGTACAGCAGATCCTGTTGGGTAGCAGGAAACCTTCCACGCGGGCCAC
The DNA here is from genome assembly GCA_003942145.1 of Platysternon megacephalum. Taxonomy (NCBI): domain Eukaryota; kingdom Metazoa; phylum Chordata; order Testudines; family Platysternidae; genus Platysternon; species Platysternon megacephalum. The sequence continues at coordinate 666,516 of QXTE01000328.1, read as the reverse complement.
TTACTTGGCCAAATGGAGGCGCTTCTCCTGTTGGTGCGAACAGCACGCCACGTCTCCACTGCAGGCTTCGATTCCTCTCATACTGGACTATCTCCTATCCCTGAAACAGCAGGGCTTAGCGATTTCATCTGTCAAAGTACACCTGGCAGCTATCTCAGCTTTCCATCCAGGAGAACGTTCTTCCTCGGTCTTCTCTAACCCGATGGTCGTTCGATTCCTAAAGGGCTTAGATCGCCTCTACCCTCCACTTCGTCAACCGGTTCCATCATGGGACCTCAACCTGGTCCTATCCAAGCTCACGGCACCCCCGTTCGAGCCAATGGCTACCTGCTCGCTCCTTTACCTATCTTGGAAGACAGCCTTCCTGGTGGCCATCACGTCAGCAAGGCGCGTCTCTGAAATCAGGGCCCTCGTGTCGGAACCTCCGTACACTGTCTTCCATAAGGACAAGGTGCAGCTCCGCCCCCACCCTGCCTTTCTTCCCAAAGTGGTTTCTGCTTTTCACGTGAACCAGGATATTTTCCTCCCGGTCTTCCATCCGAAACCGCACGCCACGCGGCAAGATCACTGCATGCACACTCTGGACGTCCGCAGGGCCCTCGCGTTCTATATCGAACGCACGAAGCCGTTTAGGAAGACGACCCAACTCTTCGTTGCGGTGGCTGACCGGATGAAAGGCCTACCGGTCTCCTCACAACGTATCTCCTCTTGGATCACGTCCTGTATTCGGGCCTGCTACGACTTGGCCGGTGTCCCGACACCACGCATCACCGCCCATTCCACAAGGGCTCACGCATCCTCGTCCGCTTTCTTGGCCCAAGTGCCGATCAAAGAAATCTGTAGAGCGGCGGTCTGGTCATCCGTCCATACCTTTGCCGCCCACTACGCGTTGGTACAGCAGTCTCGAGACGATGCCGCCTTTGGCTCAGCGGTCCTTCGCTCAGCGATGTCTCACTCCGACCCCACCGCCTAGGTAAGGCTTGGGAGTCACCTAATTGGAATCGATATGAGCAAGCACTCGAAGAAGAAAAGACGGTTACTCACCTTTGTAACTGTTGTTCTTCGAGATGTGTTGCTCATATCCATTCCAAACCCGCCCTCCTTCCCCACTGTCGGAGTATCCGGCAAGAAGGAACTGAGGGGGCGCTGGGTCGGCTGGGGTATATATCCAGCGCCATGAAGGCGCCACTCCAGGGGGCTCCACAGCCGACCCACCGGGGTTGCTAGGGTAAAAATCTTCCGACAATCGTGCACGCGGCGCGCGCACACCTAATTGGAATGGATATGAGCAACACATCTCGAAGAACAGCAGTTACAAAGGTGAGTAACCGTCTTTTATGACTTGAGCTCTTCAAGGTATTTTACAGTTCAAGTCATGTCTGAGTAAATATCAGCACAACACTTTGTGGCAAGGTGCCAGTGCCAGTTCATTAATACAAAACAGAAGCTTTTTTGGCATAAAAAGGAAACCCTTTTTCACAAAGAGGTCTTGTTTGTTTCCTTTCCACCGTCACATCAATAGAAAAAATTAAAAATCAGGCTTTTCACAATGAGGAAAACTGTACTTACAAAGTGAAATGTTTTAGTTGAATTAGTAAATGAATACATTATCTGTTAATATACCTTCTTACTAGAGGAGCAGTTGTGGGAGGCTGGATATTGAAAGGGGAGGAGGACAATAGTGACAGTGTTCCTCTCGTAGAAGAGAACTATCAGTGAATGGCTCTAAGTATCCAAAAGTTAGATGGTCTTTGTTTTAGTGGTAGCAGCTTCCATGTAACAAAAATGTCTGTTTTTAGATGACTTCTACAGATATACAGAAATGTATCCAGACTTTGCAGAAGAGTATCTGTACCATGATCAGATGGAAGTTGAGAATTGTTTGAAGACTTCTCTTCCAGTCCCTAATGGATTCTGTACTGACTTCAGCCCAGAAAATGCTGACGATAAAAAGAATCCCCTGCAGAAGAAACTGAATTAATACTGCAGACATCCTACTCCTCTCCTGGTGAGAGGAATATTTCCTTTCCTGGAATCTTCATAGTCACTCCAACTATACAGCAACTATAACTTTTGTGTGTGAAAGATTTACTACCTTAATACTGTTCTTTAATTCCCACATGCTGTATTTATCAATATCTTCAAGCTTAATTGTCAGGAGATGGGTTTTATTTTATTTTTTTTAGAAAGGTCTTTGAAAGCCAATAATGTGATGTGCTTCATTATTAATGTGCATACTTAAAGGGAAGCTACATATTTATTTATATTTGATTGGTTAGTTTCATGTACAGAATGTTGCACAAAGTGTGCATGTATAAAGAATTGTAGCTAATATGGTGGTGAGTGCACTTTGGTGATTAGTTTTTTTCCCAGTTTAGGAAGATGTTTATTTAGGGCCAGATCTGCTGTCCTTATTCACAGAGCAGTCTCACTGATTTCAGTAGGATTATTCTCATGAGAAAAGCAAGCATATTTTGGCCCCTTGTGTTGGTTTCAGTAAATAATGCAAGAAACAATTATGAAAAAAAACATTTTTTTTTTTGACCAAGGATTACTTGCTTTTTATTTTTGTTGTTAAATGATAAAGTTGTCTCTGTCTTTCAGTCCATTACATGGTAGAATCAAAAGGGAAGGGGCTTTAGCTCCCATACATTTATTCTCATACACTTATCTGCAGAACACAGTGAAATATGGAATGCTTTCAAAACAGACATGATATGTCTATGTGAACAAATGTGTGGCAAACAAACTGTGCTTTCCATGCTTTTCTGTAAAATTATTCAAACATTTCCACTTATTTATTATATGAAGAATTTATTATAAACTAATTCCTTAAGTATTTAATTTAGATATTAACCAGGAATCACACAGGTGCAGCTTCTTCGGTAGAAATCTGACAGATACACATGCACATATACAGTCAAATACATGTTGTAATGTGGAATAAAGATATTTATCAGCATGAATTTGGAAAGATTGCATTAGTTAGGAGTGGCAAAGCCATAAGTGAGTTATATAAGACATCCCAAAGGAATGCCTTAAAACTTTGTATTACCATGGTGTATNAAAAGTTCCCCCCCCCCCCCCCCCCCCAAAAATAATTTTACAGAAGTTTTAAAAAATGTTATTGGCACTATTTCTTATTTCTTTCCTTTTGTAAATCCAGGTACTTTAGTTGCAAGGAATAAAACTGATCAGGGCTCAGAGGGAGAGACACATCAAAACTAATATAAAAAACTTCCCAAAATGATGTAGTTTTTCTGAATATAAAAATGTCAACTTGAAAGCCCAAAATGTGCCTTTAAGGGCTAGAAGTAATGCTGGGTCCCAATGGGACCAAAGGAATTTCTCTCCTTCTTAATGATAAAAATTCTTAATCCTGCATGGTTAGTTAACCCCATTACTAACCCTGTAGAGCTGCACTATATCAGACTTCAAAACTCAGGCATTTTTATAATTAGAAAAGCAGCTACTGACTTAGGATTTGAATCTTGTCCATTCTGGGCCAACAAACCGTGCTAATTTCAGGCCATGGGTGGAGACAGGAGAGGGAAGGAGGAGGAAACCTTTCTCTGGCAGGTTGGTTTTTAAAAATGGCAGTTGCTTGAAACTGGTTAAGGTTTAGAATGTGTTCTGGAGAGAGACATTAACATGTGGAGGGCAGATGATTTCATTAAAAGTAAGTAATCAATAAATTATTGCACATATATATGCAAATTATCATACAAGTAGCACATTGGTGTGTATGGTATGCTACATACTATACATACCATACAGTAGAACCTCAGAGTTATGAACACCAGAATTACAAACTGACCAGTCAACCACACACCTCATCTGGAACCAGAAGTACGCAATCAGGCAGCAGCAGACACACACACAAAATACAGTACAGTACTGTGTTAAATGTAAACTACTAAAAAGAAAGGGAAAGTTTAAAAAAAAAGATTTGACAAGGTAAAGAAACTGTGCTTATTTCATTTAAATTAAGATGGTAAAACAGCATTTTTCTTCTACATAGTAAAGTTTCAAAGCTGTATTAGGTCAATGTTCAGCTGTCAACTTTTGAAAGAACAACCATAATGTTTTGTTCAGAGTAATGAACATTTCAGAGCTACGAACAGCCTCCATTCCCGAGGTGTTTGTAACTCTGAAGTTCTCCTGTATATGTGTAGGTGCTCTCTCTATGTGGTATATTGTGTATGTAAAATTAACGTAATATTAATTAATGCCTAACCTATATTTTGCTTACTTATCCTCCTCCCCCTCCCAGCCCCAGGACTTGCTCTAACATTATAAATTTCTGAGCAGCTTCAACCAGCCACCATTTTTAAAAGGAAATTAACCTGACAGAAAAAAATTTCCTTCTTTTCCCCAAATAGGGAATTCTACTGACACACTGAAGCCACAGTGGACTGAGAAACACAGTGAACAATATTCGGTCCTGGAACACTGACAGATTTAAGATCCAGTAACTTGCAGCAAGACAGGGCTAAAAATGGGAGTTTTTAGATGCTTGAAAAATATTGAAATTTTGACATTTTTAGGTATAATACAAGAAAAAATATTCTGGGTTAATTTTAGATGTTGTTTTCGCACTTTCTGGCACTCTTACATTTGGGCTAATGCTGTCTGCAGCACCTAGATTTACAGGTGGAGGAATATAAAAAAGTTCCAATAATTTTAATCTAAAATTGTTTCTCTGTGACACATGTGGGATATACAGAATACATCAGTGTTTCTCAAACTGGGGTCGCCACTTGTGTAGGGAAAGCCCCTGGCGGGCCGGGCCGGTTTGTTTACCTGCCCCGTCCACAGGTCCGGCCGATCGCGTCTCCCACTGGCCGTGGTTTGCTGCCCCGGGCCAATGGGAGCTGCTGGAAGCGGCGCGGGCCGGACCTGCGGACGGGGCAGGTAAACAAACCGGCCCGGCCCGCCAGGGGCTTTCCCTACACAAGCGGCGACCCCAGTTTGAGAAACACTGGAATACATGGTGCAATGAGGTTTAATGTTTTTATCAGGAATCATTTCTGATGACCTACATAAATTGCTTATTGCACGGATCTCAAACTCAGATCACCACGAGAGCCACATGACACCTTTTCATATAAAGATACAAAAGCCAGCCCCTGGTCCCACCCCCACTCCACCCCTTCCATGAGGCCTCGCCCCTGCCCCACCTCTTCTCACCCCTTCCCTGCCCCCATTCCTTCCCTGAAGTCCCCACCCCAACTCCAACCCCTTCCGCAAATCCCCACCCCTGCCCTGCCTCTTCTCTGCCTCCTCCCCTGAGCGCGTGGCACCCCGCTCCTCCCCCCTTCCTCCTGGAAAGCGCTAAGTGCTGCCAAACAGCTGTTTGGCGGCGGGAAGCGCCTGGAGGTAGGCAGAGGAGTGGGGACACGGCCCGGTGGGGGAGGGGAGCTTGGCAGCCGCAGGAAATAACTCCGGGGGGGGGGGGGAAGGGGAGCTTTGCAGGCTGCAACTAATAACTCGTGTTTGAGACCCCTGGCTTATTGCTTTTCCTGTTGTTAGTAATGCTGCCATCCTATTCTTATACCAATAAAGCCCTTATAGCAGACTAAATGATCATGTATTATGTACTGAAGATAGCTATAGACTCAGCCAAAGATTCATTAATCTGAAGTTATATAACAATTTTGGAAAATCCCTAAAAAAAAACAAAAAAAAACTTGTAAAAAAAAATTTAAAACTTTAGAAACCCAAGTTATCCAAAGATTCCACTTCTAACCTCCCCCCCGCCCCGCCCCTGAAAAACATTAGAAGGTATAGAAATGCTTAGTGAAGATTTCCCAAAGAATCTTAACTCTAGCCCTCTCCTGTTACCAATTTCCATATTCCAGCCTTCCTTCTTTCCTTACATACCTGCCATGTAAGATGTGATCTCTTAATTAGTGCTTTTTCCTGAATGTTTAATTAAAATTTTCATTTTTGTAAAGACCTAAAAAAGGCTATAGTCTGTGTCTGTGATTCTTACATTTGGAAATGCCAATATAACATGGATTGTGTAGTCTTGGTTTTATAGATCTAATGCCATGTGTGATTCTTCACCACTAAAGACATTGATCTTTCCCTTTTATTCCCCTAAGTAAGGGATAGAGGCCGAGGGAGTAGGGCTAGATACATAAAGGAATGCCTAAATTTTAGGCCCCTTGAAAATCACAGGAACAACACTGCACTTTGCAAAGTCTGATTTAGGTAGTTAGGCTCCCTATACAGTGCACAGGGAGATCTACAAAAGCCAGCTTACTAGATAGGGATTGACCTAAGCTAGTCAGCGGGAGATGCCAATGAGAGGGGTGTGTCCTAAAACCCACTCCTCTCATGGAGATAGGCAACTGAGTCCAGGCTACCAGGAGGCACCTATGTCTGCTAGTGATTCACAACTGGGAACTCCCGTCTTGGAGTCAGGCAACTTAGGCACATATGGTATTGCTTGTGAGAATTAGCTAAGCACATGCTTCACTCCACACAAAAGATACCACATGTGTGTTGCCGCCACCACCACCCATTTTATAACTTGGGACATGGGAGATACATGTTCAATTCCCTTGTCCGCCATGCGGGGAGAAGGGGAGAAAGAATTTGAAGAGGGGTTGCCCACCTCCCAGGGGAGTGCTCTAACTACTGAGTTATGGAATATTCTTATGTGGGGTTCCTTCAGTCTCTCCTGGCGAAGTTATGGAATATTGGATAAATACTTAGTGGGCCAGAGAGTGACTCTATAGCCTGCTGGTTAGGGCAACCATTTAGGAGGTGGGATAGCCAGGGTACAGTCTGCCTGCTCCCAGTGACTCTAGTTATTTATACACAGTGGAACAACTTTACCAGTAGAGATTGAGGAATCCCTGCAGCAGACTCTCCCATAGCTCAGATGTTAGATCACTCTTCTGTTCAGATCCTTTCTCCCCGTCTAGCAAAAAGGAATGAGAAACCTGGGCCTCCCAGATGAGTGCTCTAACCACTGAGATAAAAGTTGTAAGTTTACCTCCACTAACCAGATTTTGAATGGGACCCGATCCAGTAGGCAGCTTCTGAGTACACCTATGGGATCAGGCCCTGCACACAAGTTAGGCAGATAACTTCCCCATTTTCTGAATTGCTCTGGGGCTTAGGCCGGAGATAGGCATCTAGATGCCTAGAGGGAGGCAGCAGTGCTTATGGCCAGAGGCAGAAACTTAGGCAGCAAGGAAACTTTTACCCTGAAAATATAGGCCCTGAGTGAGTTTAGGTGTCTAGAGGATTTAGTGGGAGTATTGTGAATTGTAGTGGAGCCTAAAACTGGGATTTAGGTGCCTAAACCCAGGCATAGGCACCTAAATCAGGTTTAGGCGCCAAAGTACCTTTGTGAATCTAATCCTTTGTATCTGTAGTAAGATGAACTCTATGGCTAATCACACACAATTGCTTACATATTAACTTCAGGGAATAGTGGACTATATATATTGTTTATGTCGTCCTGATGTCAGTGATGTAAACAGATCCAGTTTATCTTTGAATAGTACCTTATGTAATCACTGGGGACCAGATTCTATCGCCCTTATTTATGTTGACTAATTCTTCACTCCACATGCAATCCTACTAATATCAATGGGATTACATACAGAGCAAACTACTACTCATTGCAAGGTTGATATAATCTGGTCCTGCAAGATTAAAAGTGGAGTAATCTAGTAAGAGATGTTCTTAATTGTTGGGGTCACTGATTACCTATTTGCTCACTGGAAATAATTTTGTATCTAAATTTCCCCTTGTTTTGATGAGGACGGTTTGGTTAAGGTTATTGGCTGGATGACTTTAAAGAGGTATTTCTATACCTTCCACTGATTTTTTTTTTAATGGAATCTTATCTTGGGATCTTTCCAAGGACTTCAAAGTTTAGGGGTTTTTTTTAAATGGTAACTTTATTGGTCTGTTCAATCAGAACTTCAGGTTAAGTTTTTGTCTGACAATTTACTTAGATTTTTTTTTTTAAGTTAAAATGCTATGGGGAGCGAGGACTTCAGCAGACTTATCATTCTCCATGGGAATGGATCCCATTCTTTCCACTTCCATGGCCTTCCTCTTTATCTCTCTCCTCTCTCTATTGTGCTCATCACTTTAGTAACTGAATAATTATGCACCTAAAGTAACCAAAATTATATGTGGTATTCTCACATAATATCTTTGGAAGCCACAGCTAGAGGCTGCATTAACTTTTTGGTAAATTCCCCATGGCATTGGTTGGGGCACAGTGCGCATCCTCCTTCTGTCCCTTCCACCACATTCAGAGAGAGAGCGTATGCCATGTAAAAGATATGCCATGTAAAATATGGAGGAAACCAACCATGTCTTTCACTGCAAGCAGTTCTATCCCACATGTGGATCTTGGGGAATTCAGTCAAGTTACATTATGTTCTTGTAATAGACTATATTGGTCACAGCAAATGTTTATTCTTCCAATTTTTAAAAAGTTGCAAGAAATTCCTGAGCATGCCTTTTTGAGAGATTAGTTTGTAAACTAAATCAGAAATTCTCATACCATAGCATTTCCAGTGTATATTATAATCTGTAGTCAGAATTTTGTTTCTCTGTGCTCAAAGGGAGTACAGTCTTCTGTCACTGCTATGTTTACTAATCCCATTTTAAAATTCTATATTCATGAAAAAGAACTCAAAGGCCTCAAAACAATATTGAACATAGCAATTACTGTGCAGCTCTCCTTATCTACCTACCTGTATTATCATTTTCTATAGAGCACATTACAGTAATATCTAAAGTGCTGCGAAGCTAGGAAGGTCTGTTTGTTTTTTTTAACAAAGGTTTATATTTTGTAAACATTTCAGTTATGGTGTGGAAGCTTTAACAAATAGTTGGGTCTTGCGGCATACTCTATAATAGGTCAAGACTTTAATTATTCTCAGGTTGCTCATTCCATTTAAAAAAACTGTCTCAGCTGACATCATGTTACTTCCAGCTTCCATGTACTATGCCTGTATTTTGTTAGTTGCATCAGCCTTGAGAACCACAGCTGTCTTGGCAGGTTGTGGATGGAAAGGCAGCTACTGATGTACTAGGGTCCTGCTCCATTCATGGCTTTGAAGATGAGGACCCGGGCTTTGAATTTCATCAGAAATTATGGTTGAGCTAATGTAGGATGCAGAGTTCAGGGATGATTTGCTCTAGGGCCCAGATTTTTAAAGGTATTTAGGTGCCTGAGTCCCATTTGACCATTTTGAGAATCACAGTCAGATATAATGTATTTCAGTATTCAGCTTGGAGGTGATAAACACATGAACCAAGATTTTTGAAAACTAGCGTCTAAAGTTGGGGTTCTAAATCCATATTTAGACACAGATAAATGGTCTGATTTTCAAAATTGCAGGCCCCACTGGGCTGAGCACTTTTGTCTCTCAGACCACCTATTTTAGGTGCCTAACTATTAATTTAGGAGCCTAACTTGAGCTATTTCTAAAAATCTTGATCATGTATCATTATGGCCAGATCTGGTTTTTCCATGTGGCTTTTCCTTCCTTCCTCTGAAAGGAAGAAGGAACAGCTCCTAGCAAGTTGAAAGTGAAGGTAAGCATTTCTAACCAGTATCACACTAGGTTGATGAGTCCAGCAAGGCCCCATGGTTTGGTTTACTGACAAATGAAGGGTAGACATCACAATGAGGACAGCGACAAAGAGTCCTGTGGCACCTTATAGACTAACAGAAGTATTGGAGCATAAGCTTTCGTGGGTGAATACCCACTTCGCCAGACGCATGTGATGGAAATTTCATATTTATACCTGCCTCTGGAAATGTGCACCACATGCGTCTGACGAAGTGGGTATTCACCCACGAAAGCTTATGCTCCAATACTTCTGTTAGTCTATAAGGTGCCACAGGACTCTTTGTCGCTTTTTACAGATCCAGACTAAAACAGCTACCCCTCTGATACTTGACAATGAGGACAACATGTCAGCTAATTCTTCTAAACTTTTCTGTTTCCAGGCAGCGTTACTCCAGTCTTGCCTGTGTCCAGTTTGAGCCAGCTGCTCTTTGTTCAGTTGCCAGTCTCTTTCACGCATTGTGACATCTTGTGAGGGCAACTTTCTGTGTCTGTTTAAAAGGAACTATACAGCTGGAGGTCATTGAGACCATAGTCTGAGATGTCTCATGTCTTCAAGTAGCCTCATGTATATATTGAAAAGAAGGAGACAGATTAGACCTCTCTGGGATGCCACATGGAAATGTTCCTAAAGAGGTCTGACCCTCTGGAACCTAGTGGGAGGAATGACTAGAGCCCTTGTAATGCTGGTGTATGTACTCTAGCCATATCATGCAAATAGATCAAAAGCACCTTGTGATCAATTGTGTCAAAAGAGATTTAACAGTATGAGCACTGCGACTGGATCTCTATTATAGCCAGCCATGAGAAGATAATCCATTAGCACTATCAAGGCTTGTGTCCATGTAGAAATTTTTAAAAAAAAGAGGTAGAATAAAATTCCTTAAAGAAGCTACACTTGAGTCTATTAGCAACCATATATATTTAGGTAGACAAAAAAGCAAAGCTACTGTAGCTGCTTGTCTGCGTAGTAATTTGTCTAGTGATTTGTTTACATTATAATGTTACTGCTTTCTGTAATAACCTTTTAGGGGTTTTAAGAGCCCCATTCAAATCAGTAAATGTTAGAGAATTACAACTAAACAATGTAGTAATCTTTTTAAAGTAGAAGAGTTTATGTTCTGAGGACCAAGGCTATCTACTAACTTTGTATTATATACTATTTAACTTCAGTGTTGCAACATTCTGCTCAGTGGGACCATTTTCTGACCTTTTTGTAATTCCTAATGTCCCTCCAGGTGTCTAAGAAAGACTTCTAGTTTGATCATTGATACTGGTTTATCTTTTTTTGGAAGAATAAAAGTTGACTGGTCAAGCAAGTTGCAAATATTTCAGAAAAAAATATTTAATGTTTTAAAATCTCTTGAATAACCATTAAACTAGGATCAACATAGAGTTATGATGTATTGTGACATATTACATTATTAGTTTTTTAAACAGAGGATTTAAATTGGGATAGAAAACTTAGTCTTTCTTTCTTTTTCTTTTTTAATTTTTGCTACTCCTGCTTCCAGTATAGACTACTGCCGTAAATAGAATAATTCTAATTGGACCAATGACCTGTGCCAATATGGCAGTTCCTATGTTCTTATTGAGGAAAACCAGTTGTGTAGAAAGCCACTTAATAGGTATTAGGGGCCCATTCCACCTCTAGTTGAAGTCAATGGCATAAAACTCTCATAAATTTCAGTGCTGCTGGATCAAACCCTCTGTTTAAATAAAGACACCCTGGCAACAAGTTTAAGATGTATCCTTTGAAAATAATACATAAAACAATATATAGTTATAAATGAATAGAAGCATCATAATATTGATTTTTTTTCTGCTGTAGATGTCCCTACTAGCAAGTTTCTATGGTATATATGTACATAGACCATTATCTTTGAACTGAACTGAATTATATTTCATAATTTTTTTTAAAAAGGAAAGGAAAGTAATCAAATGTATTGTTCGGATAGTGGAGGTGCTTTGACTAGATGTTAACCCTTTTCCAAATGAAGTATAGTTTCAGTGCTAAAAAAAATGATTCTATAGTTTTTATTAAAATGCATGGAAAACAGCATATTTAAAAAACTGGATTTGTGTTTTGTATATTTTCTCAATTTTTAAACAGTCTGCGTCTAACGGTACCTCCTAATACCAGTGATGTTCAGTAAGTAATACCTCAACTTGAGCAAATATTTTTTCTTGTTAATTGTGAAGTTAATTGAAAATATGTCTTCTTTGATATTGACTATGAAGTGCTATAAACTGAACTGAGCCAAGCAGCAATGTAATTACATAAGTTTAAACCATGCTTTGAGTGGTATGCTGATTACTAAAAGAGAATTGACGTCAGTATTTATGAATTATTCCAGGGGCTCCTTATGAGTGTTAATGTGCATTATGGAATCACTGCTCATTTTGCTCAATGGGACATTTTCCTTGTGACTTTTTTGCTGTAAATTGAATTTTCAGTGTGAAGCCAAATTAAAAAAAAAAACAACACGAAGTGTTTGGTTTTCTTTCGCTTTTTTGCTTTAAGTTTTTGATTAACCGCAATGGTCACAACAATCGGAAAGGATATAAATGTTAAATAATATGTAAAATTAAATCCCTATACAGCAATCAAAATACTTTACTGGTGTAAACCCTCAAAGGAAACATGGAAGGGAGCTTGAAATGTACATGATTCTTGTAAGTACTGTATAAAAAGGGGAATATCAAGTAGGAGTAAGAAGATGGTATTATTTATATAGAGAGCATTAGTGTGAGCATTACTAAAATATTGTGTTCAATTCTGCTGTCCACACTTCAAAAAGGATGTTGAAAAATTGGAAAGCGTTCAGAAAAAAGTGATTCAAGGTCTGGAAATGATTCAAGGACTGGAAAATAAGCCTTACAATGATAGCCTAAAGAAGCCCAATCTATTTAGTTTATCCAAGATAAGTTAAGAGGTGACTTGATCACACTCTACAAGTATCTACGTGACTAAGAGATTTCAGATAGTAGAGAATTCTTTAATCTAACAGACAAAGGCATAAAAAGTTCCAAGGGCTGGAAGCATTCAAATTGTTAATAAGGCACACATTTAACAGTGAAGGTAAGTAAGCTGTTGGCCCCTTACTGAAACTTTGGTTGGCCCTCTCCAACCAAAAATGGAGAAAGGGGAAGGGCTGAAGAGAAGTCAAGATCCTGAGACTGACAGTCCCCAGGCCCAATGGGAAGAGCACTCCAACTCGGCCAGATTGAAAGGGCGGGTAGATCAATGAGGGAGTTGAGAGCCCAGGGCCCATTCTCTGTGAGAGCTGGAGCTGCCAGGACAGAGTAAGACAGAACCAGGGAGAGTGCTGCAGCCCAGAGGCAGATCTGAGCTAGAGACAGAGCAGCAGCTCAGAGCCAGAGCAGCAGAGACCGGCCACACTGATGGTGAGCCAGGACTGAACTACAGTGGGGAGCTGCAGGGCCAGAACCAGGATAGCAGAAGGCTGGTCATGCCACAAGTAATACTGGAGCTGAGCACAGTGAGCAGCTGGGGAGAGCAAAGTGGGGACCCTGGGCAGAGAGGGCCTGAACCACTTCTTTCTCCACAGAGGGCTGGTCACCTTCTCCCCATACTGTGCTGCCCAGTGCAGCAGTCTAGGAGCTGACCTTGTTCGTGAAGACAGAGGCTATGTTTACCTGATTCATCGTCAGTATTCCAACTAGAAACCAGATGGTGTGGACAATGGCTGAAGCCCTCATAAAACACTGGTTTGTATAATATGGTTCTTCGAGTTGTGTCCCTATGGGTGCTCCACTGTAGATGTGCTTGTGTCCCTGTGTTGCTGATCAGAGAACTTCAGCAGCAGTGTCTGTTAGGCCCGCACATGTGCTGTCTCTCCTCATGCCTCACCACGAGGCTAGCCAGCATGCACAGTTCTTTCTTAACCAACCTGACTAGAGACAAAGCTACCTGTATTCTCTTACGACCATTACCTTCATTTACACATCTATAGCTAGTTAGTCTCTCCAGTTTTAGTTGTAGTTTTCTTCTTTTTCTATTTTCAACCTAAAAAAAGGCAACTCCCCCCCCCCCCCCCCCCCCCCCCCCACCAAAAATTTTTTTTTTCTTTTTTTTTTTTTTTCACCAAAAAAAAAGGCCACCCCCCCCCCCCCCCCCAAATAACTTTATTTTTCCCCTTTTTTTTCATTGGGGACCCTTCCCCCAATGGCATATGCCCGATTCACTGGGCTTCAAGAAGTGCCTCTCCTGAAAAGACGCCATCCCTGTAGCAGACAAGCACTCCCGGTGCATACGCTGCCTCGGGGAAGGCCACATTTCACAGAAGTGTGGTCTCTGCCAGCAACTCAGGCCCAGGTCTTGCAAGGACAAGGAGTTCAGACATCTTCGTGGAAGGGGCCCTCCAAACCTCCCCGGACCCATGCTGAGAGACCCCTGGCAGACGTGAGTCTTCCCCACAGCCCTCAACTTCCAAGGACTGTGGGTCCAAAGAAATCAGCCACTGACCTCTCTCGTAAGTCATCAAAAAAGAAAGCGGGAAGTCCCCAGAGTGAGCCCCAAGACAGCCGTAAATAACCTCTGGCATGCTCGGTTTCCTCAGTACCGTTGGCATTGAGACAATCTCAGCCCGGTACCCATGGCTCACAAAGATCTGCAGCGGCAGGTGCCATTGACATGCCTAAGGACCCAGTGGGCACAGGCACTGAGTCAACGGCAGTAAAGGACAAGGAGTCTGCACTCCACTAAGAAGATGCTGCCAGTACGCACTATGCCATTGGCACTATCATCAATGCCCCATTCAGCACCGGAGCAATTGGTGCGGGCAAGATCTCCATCCCCCTCGGCATGACCAGTGGCACCGAGTTGGTCGGTACCAACAGAGTTCCGGCACTCAAGAGACCTCCGCATATCTGGCATACTGGAGTCTCCTTCTCAGTACCAGGACCTTCCAACTGGGAATGAGAAAGGGGACCTGAGCCAGGAGAAGGGCAAGGGAAACATAAAGGAACAGAAAGAGATGCCAGATACCCAGAGGGGGTGCACCAAGATAGTGGAGGCCAAAGGAAGAGTCCCTTAGACATCCAGCTGAAGAATGTGGGGACTTATATGGAGACCAATCAAAGGGAGCTAGGAACTCAGACCCTGGAAGAAGGGTACTGGGAGAGCCAGCAGAACAAGGGCCAGGGCTATGGGAGAGGCTGAAAGCCACCGAGCTGGCCTTGCAAATACACAAGATGGTGCAGATGGCACATACAGGGAAAATTAGGAATACCAGGGAGGAAAATGACAATTTGCTCCTCCTAGTGGAGAACTTGAGACAGGAGAGGGACACCCTGCAAGCACAACTGCACGGGAAGCAGGGGAGGTAAACCCTCCCCCGCCCCCGGCAGTCGGTCTTAAGTGGGAGGGTGTGTGATGGGGCACCTGCCCCACACTGGGCTTTAAGGGGTTAATAGAGCCCTTGGGAGGCTGCACAGGAGACAGCCAATCAGAGAGGGGCTGTGAGGAGCAGCCAGTAAGGGCTGGGCTGGCCCATATAAGAAGGGCTGCAGAGCAGCTTCAGTCACTCCCTGGAGCTTGAGGAGGGAGGTGGAATGGCTGCCTTGCAGGCTAAAGGCATCAAGCACCCCGGACAAAGCAGTGCTGTAGGCAGAGACCCGGGGACATCCAGCAGGGGGCGCCGCAGTGGTGAATCCCACCCCGTCACACAGACACTCTCAGGTACCATTAGAAGAAATCAAGGACACCTCTTACAAGCTCTTTGACATACTCCACTCCTCCTCGTCCTCAAAAATAGCCCTCCCTATTAATGAGGCTCTTCTGGACCTCGCAAAAACCATTTGGCAGACCCCAGCATCGGTGATGCCTACCTGCAAGTGGGCTGACAAAAATATTATGTTCCAGCAAGGCAGATGGAATTCCTCTTTTCCCACCCTCCACCCAATTCCATCGTGGTGGACACCGTCAATTCTTATGGCCACCAATACCAAATGAGGTCCATTCCCTACGACAGGGATTGGAAGAGTTTGGACCTCTTTGGGAGGAAAGCTTACTCCTCAGCCATGCTACAGTTTCAAATTGCCAGTTACCAAGCCCTAACGGCAAAATACGACTATGTAAACTACTTCAAATTGAACAATTTTATTGATCAGCTACCTGAGACACACTGCGACCAATTCAAAGCCATCATTCAGGAGGGACAGTTAGTGGCCAAGACAATGCTACAATCTGCCTTCAACGCAGCTGACACAACGGCCAGGTCCATCTCCACAGTGGTGGTTATGTGGCATACGGCATGGCTACATCTGTCGGGCTTCCTTAAGGCGGTCCAATAGACCGCCGAAGACCTTCCCTTTGAAGGCACCAAGCTCTTTGCAGAGAAGAAAGACACCTCTCTTCACACCCTAAAAGATTTTAGGGCTACTCTCCACTTGCTGGGCATCTACACACCAGGACAGAAGAGAGAATGTAGTCTGCAGCCCCAGCACAAACCACGTACCTCCCACTACCTGACTCAGTGCTACTATGAGCCTCAGAGGAAGAAAACTAAGTTCACTAGGCATAAACCATCTGGCCCAGTCTTCCATGTCCCAGCCATTCACTTCTAAGCACCAATTTTGATGTGTTCATCGAGACATTGATAGACCACCACTCTCTACCCATTTGGACACCATCTGGCAATGTTCTGCAGCATCTGGTAATGCATAACATCATACCAATAGCTCTTGGAGATGGTTCACAATGGGTACTCCATCCATTTTACCTCCCTACCCCCTCCACAACACCCTTCCCTGTCCCTCTTCAGGGACCCTTCTCACGAGAGTTTGCTATGACAGGAGAGAAATTGTCTCCTCCAGTTAGAAGCCATAGAACCAGTACCTCAACATCTATGAGGCAAAAGGGTTTTACTCTCGTTATTTCCTAATCCCCAAGAGGAAGGGAGGTTGGAGACCAATATTAGATCTCAGAGCACTCAACAAGTTTGTCAAAGCTCAAATTCAAGATGGTCACTCTAGCAACCATTATTCCAGCATTGGAGCACGGGAGTGCACTAACCTCTGTGCTGAAAGTCATAAGGCAGGCAGTGGTTCCTCCTTCAGCTGTTTGTGTGGAGTGAGTCAGGTGCCTAACTTAAGTTTGTAAGAAATTAAGTGCCTAAGCTGCCTAACTCCATGAGAAGGGTTCCAGGTTGTGGATAATAGCAGAGGTAGGTGTCTCCCTGAAGCCTGGACTTAGATGCCTGTCTCCAAAAGAGGGACAGAGGTTAGGACACACTTCGCTTGTTGGCATCTCCCATTGGATAGCTTAGTTCACTCCCCATCTAGTATGCTAGCTTTTGTGGATTGCATTATTGGGCACCTATCTCTTCCCATTCCTTGTATAGGGAACCTAGGCTCCTAACTGAGGCTTTTTGGATCACAATGTTGTTCCTGTGATTTTCTAGGTGCCTAAAAGTTTGGCATTGCAATGCTGAGTGCCAAAATGTCTAACTCCTTTTGTGCATCTTGGCCTGGGGTATACAGATATTATGGTGGAGCAATCACTAGATCATAGGCACCGATTCTGTGGGTGCTCCTTTGTGCTTACATCCATCAGCCACCCGCCGATCAACTGTTCGGCAGGCCCCAATGATCAGCTCCTCCCGCTCCTCCCCAGCGCCTCCCGCCCACAACCGATTAGCTGTTCAGCGGCAGCTATGCAGAGGGGGAGGAGCGGGGGTGGTGAGGGGTGGAGCGGAGTGGGGGTGGGGCCTTGGGGGAAGGCGTGGAATGCTGCGTGAAGTGCTTGGGGGAAGACTGGGGCAGATGCTTCAGGATGGAGTGGTGGAGCACCCCTGGGGGAAGCTGAAAGTCAGCACCTATGCACTAGGCCAGTGTTTCCCAAACTTAGGACGCCGCTTGTGTAGGGAAAGCCCCTGGCGGGCCGGACCTGTTTGTGTACCTGCAGCGTCCGCAGGTCCAGCCGATTGCGGCTCCCCCTGGCCGCGGTTCGCCGCTCCAGGCCACTGGGAGCTGCTGGAAGCGGCAGCCAGTACGTCCCTCGGCCCACGCCGCTTCCAGCAGCTCCCATTGGCCTGGAGCGGTGAACCGCGGCCAGTGGGAGCCGCGATCAGCCGGACCTGCGGACGCGTCAGGTAAACAAACCGGCCTGGCCCGCCAGGGGCTTCCCCTACACAAGCGACGTCCCAAGTTTGGGAAACACTGCACTATACGATAGTTAAATTGTATCAGTGTTCTCAGTCTCACAGAGTAATGATTTGTTGTTTTAAGAATAATAAAACCCAAATTATAGACTATAGTTTGGAAGGAGCTCTAATTATCTTGTAAACTAAGGGTACGTCTACACTACGGGATTACTCCGAAGTTACTGAATTCGATTTTTTGAAACCGATTGTATAAATTCGATTGCACGCGGCCACAGTAAGCGGATTAATTCGGCGGTGCGCGTCCATGTACCGAGACTAGCGTCCAATTCCAGAGCGTTGCACTCTGGGTAGCTATCCCATAGCTATCCCATAGTTCCCGCAGTCCCCCCCGCCCATTGGAATTATGGGTCGAGATCCCAATGCCTGATGGGACAAAAAATATTGTTGCGGGCGGTTCTGGGAACATCCTCCCCCTCCCTCTGTGAAAACAACGGCAGAAAACCATTTCGCGCCTTTTTTCCTTGGTGAACTGTGCATATGCCATAGCTCGGCAAGCATGGAGCCCGCTCAGCTCAGGACAGCAGTCATGAACATTGTTAACACTTCGCGCATGATCGTGCAGTTTATGCTGAACCAGGACCAGAAAAGCCAGGCGAGGAGGAGGCGGCTACGGCAGCGCGGCGACGAGACTGATGAGGACATGGACATGGACACAGAATTGTCTCGCGCCACGGGCCCCAGCGCTTTGGAGATCATGTTGTTAATGGGGCAGCTTCTCGCTGTGGAACGCCGATTCTGGGCCCGGGAAACAAGCACAGACTGGTGGGACCGCATAGTGCTGCAGGTGTGGGACGATTCCCAGTGGCTGCGAAACTTTCGCATACGTAAGGGCACTTTCCTGGAACTTTGTGACTTGCTTTCCCTGCCCTGAGGCGCCAGAATACCAAGATGAGAGCAGCCCTCACAGTTGAGAAGCGAGTGGCGATAGCCCTGTGGAAGCTTGCAACACCAGACAGCTACCGGTCAGTCGGTAATCAGTTCAGAGTGGGAAAATCTACTGTGGGGGCTGCTGTGATGCAAGTAGCCAAAGCAATCGCTGAGCTGCTGCTACCAAAGGTTGTGACTCTGGGAAATGTGCAGCTCATAGTGGATGGCTTTGCTGCTATGGGATTCCCTAACTGTGGTGGGGCGATAGATGGAACCCATATCCCGATCTTGGCACCGGAGCACCAGGGCAGCCAGTACATAAACCGCAAGGGGTACTTTTCAATGGTGCTGCAAGCAATGGTGGATCACAAGGGACGTTTCACCAACATCAACGTGGGATGGCCGGGAAGGGTTCATGACGCCCGCGTCTTCAGGAACACTAGTTTGTTTAAACGGCTGCACCAAGGGATTTACTTTCCAGACCGGAAAATAACCATTGGGGATGTTGAGATGCCGATCGTTATCCTTGGGGACCCAGCCTACCCCTTAATGCCATGGCTCATGAAGCCATACACCGGCAGCCTGGACAGTAGTCAGGAGCTGTTCAACTACAGGCTGAGCAAGTGCAGAATGGTGGTAGAGTGTGCCTTTGGACGTTTAAAAGGTCGCTGGCGCTCGTTACTGACTCGCTCGGACCTCAGCCAAACCAACATCCCCATTGCTATTGCAGCTTGCTGTGTGCTCCACAATCTCTGTGAGAGCAAGGGGGAGACCTTTATGGCGGGGTGGGAGGCTGAGGCAAACCGCCTGGCCGCTGATTACGCGCAGCCAGACACCAGGGCGATTAGAAGAGCACACCGGGAAGCGGTGCGCATCAGAGAAGCTCTGAAAACAAGTTTCATTGCTGGCCAGGCTCCTGTGTGAAAGTTATGTTTGTTTGTCCCTGTTGAAAACCCGCCCCCTTGATTCACTCATTCCCTGTAAGCAACCCACCCTTCCCCCTTCCCCCTTCGATCCCAGTTTGATTTGAAAAAAATAAAGTCAGTTTCGTTTACAACTCAAGAACTTTTTATTAACGGGTGGTAATGAACATAGGGAGAGAAATAACCAGGTAGTCCGGGTGGGGTTTGGGAGGAGGATAGGAGTGAAGGAACAGGGCAGGAAAAACATTCAAAACAATGACAGCCCTTCGCTTGGGCTCTCGACTGGGGTGGAGTGGCAGGGTGCACGGAGCCTCCCCCCCCGCGTTCTTACACGTCGGGGTGAGGAGGCTACGGGACTTGGGGAGGGGGGAGGGCGGTTATAGAGGGGCTGCAGCGGCACTCGGTAATCCTGCAGCTGCCGTTCCTGGAGCTCCACCAGACGCCGGAGCATGTCTGTCTGCTCACGCAGCAGCCCCAGCGTTGCATCCCGCCACTTCTCGTCTCGGGCGTCCCTCCTCTCCTCACGTTCGTCCCTTCTCTCCTCACGTTGGTCCCTTTTCTCCTCCCGTTGGTCCCTCATGTCCTCCCGTTGGTCCCTCTTCTCCTCACGGTCACTGGCCTCTTTCCGGAATTTTAATACAGTGTCCTTCCAGTCATTGAAATTAGCTCTCTCATCCCGGGTCGATTGCATAATTTCCGAGAACATGTCGTCTCGCGTGCGTCTCTTTCGCCGCCTTATCTGGGAGAGCCTTCGGGCCGGGGGCGGGAGGATTGAAAAATTTGCAGCTGCAGGAGGAGGGAAAAAAAGGGAGAGAAGTATGTAAAAAGATACATTTTATAGAACAATGCTTATACTCTTTCACGGTGAACACTTTTCACATTACATAGCAATGTACAAGGTCGCATTTTGCATCTTATATTGAGTGCCCGCGGCTTTGGTGTTAGAGATCACAGCAGACGCAGGGCCGGGCAACAGAATTCGGCTTGTATGCAGCCATGGTAAGCCATTGTCCTGCGGCTTCTGCATTAAATCAGCGCCCTCCTTT
Source organism: Platysternon megacephalum (assembly GCA_003942145.1). Classification (NCBI taxonomy): domain Eukaryota; kingdom Metazoa; phylum Chordata; order Testudines; family Platysternidae; genus Platysternon; species Platysternon megacephalum. The sequence goes on along the minus strand of QXTE01000328.1, from coordinate 645,877 downwards.
CCCATAGCAAGCAAAGCCCTTTACGTGCTGCGGTTTTCCTGTTACCGTGCAGCATCAGATAACATAATAACCCCCACCCACCACCCATTCAATTCTGTGGGATGATCGGTTGACCCCCTCCCCCCACCACGTGGCTGGTATCATGGAAGATCCATGCAGATAACAAACTAGCCCCCCCATCCACTTCTGTGGGATGATCGCGTTACCCCTCCCCCCACCGCGTGGCTGGTATCAGGGAAGACCCCTGCTAGCCAAACGCGAAAACCTCAGCGCCATTGTCCACCCACTCCCCCCCGCCCGCTTGGCTAACTGCAGGGAAAGATTTCTTTTCAGCTACAGGCAAACAGCCCAGTAGGAACGGGGCCACCTCTGTCCCCTTAATTACATTCCCGTATTTCAAACAGGTTACCCTGAACGATATCACTCTCCTGAGGATAACACAGCAAGATAAAGAACGGATGTTGCTTGAATGCCAGCAAACACCGGGACCATACGCTGCCAAGCTTTGTCAAGCAATGATACCGGATTACTTGCTGCTAGCATGGCGCGGTCAAGTGTCCTACCATGGAGGACGGAATAAGGCTGCCCTGCCCAGAAACCTTCTGGAAAAGCTTTTGGAGTACCTCCAGGAGAGTTTCATGGAGATGTCCCTGGAGGATTTCAACTCCATCCCCAGACACGTTAACAGACTTTTCCAGTAGCTGTACTGGCCGCGAATGCATCCCAAGTCCCCAGGGCAAATTAATCATTAAACAAATACTTGTTTTAAACCATGTTTGATATATTTGAAAAGGTACACTCACCAGAGGTCCCTTCCAGGGGGTCTGCGATGCCGCCTTGGGAGGGTTCGGAGGGCACTTCGGTCAGGGTCAGAAACAGCTCCTGGCTGTCGGGGAGAATGGAGTGCTGTGTGCTCTCCACAAGTTCGTCCTCCTCCTCCTCCTCCTCTTCCCCGTCCGCAGATTCGTCATTCAAGGATGAGATTAACCCCTCCTCGGAGTCCACGGTCAGGGGTGGGGTAGTGGTGGCGGCCCCCCCGAGAATTGCATGCAGCTCCTCGTAGAAGCGGCATGTCTGCGGCTCTGCCCCGGACCGTCCGTTTGCCTCCTTGGTTTTCTGATAGGCCTGTCGGAGCTCCTTCACCTTAATACGGCACTGATAGGAGTCCCGATTGTGGCCTCTCTCCATCATGCCCTTGGAGATCTTGTCGAAAGTTTTTGCATTCCGTCTCTTGGAACGTAGTTCTGCGAGCACTGAATCCTCTCCCCATATAGCGATCAGATCCAGTATCTCGCGTGTGGTCCATGCTGGTGCTCTTTTGCGGTTGTCGGACTGCATGGCTACCTGTGCTGTTCAGCTCTGTGTGGTCACCTGTGCTCACCAGGCTGGGCTAACAGGAAATGAAATTCAAAAGTTCGCGGGTCTTTTCCTGTCCAACTGCCCAGAGCATCCGAGTTTAGATTGCTGTCCAGAGCGGTCACAATGGTGCACTGTGGGATAGCTCCCGGAGGCCAATACCATCGAATGCCGTCCACACTAACCCTAATTCGAACTGGCAATACCGATTTCAGCGCTACTCCCCTCGTCGGAGAGGAGTACAGAAACTGATTTTAAGAGCACTTTAAATCGAATTAAATGGCCTCGTGTGGACGGGTGCAAGGTTAATTCGCTATAACGCTGCTAAATTCGAACTAAAATCGTAGCGTAGACCAGGCCTAAATTGACTCAGAAATATAGGGCTGGAAGGAGCAGAGAGAAGTAATTTAGTCCAACCCTCACACACTGTGACAGGACCAAGCAAACCATCCCTGACACGTGTTTGTCTAACCTCTTCTTAAAAATGTCCAGTGATGGGAATTCCACAAACCTATTCCAATACTTAACTATCCTTATAGTTCGAAAGTTTTCCCTAATATCTAACCTAAATCTCCCTTTCTGCAGAGTAAGCTCATTACTTCTTTGTGATGCTGGTAAACCAAGTGCCAGCTCTGGCCAAGGCCATAGGCATTAGCTAAGAACTGACATAGCTGGAAACCAAACCAGTTCACCTGTATGTTAGTTTTGTTCAAAATGGGTATTAGTCTTAGAAGAATGTATTTAGTGTTTTGACTCTATGAAATGGTAGTAAGTTGCTGCATGCATTAATCTCACTTGTAATACCTGTATTACAGGCTCTAAGGAAATATGTAAATTTTGCTTTATAACGTTGAAAATATTTGCTCTGAACTTGTGAACCCATGCACAGGAATCGTCATCCCCCACCCCACCCCTCATCCATCCAGGAGGTCTATCAAAAATTAAGTGGGCCATCATAAGACAAAAGCCAAATCCAGCTTTCAAGGTTTTCTTGTCTAGCATCATCTCCTTCCGTGGGTCCTCTGCCTCTCTACTTTGCTCTCCCCAGCTGCTCACTGTGCTCAGCTCAAGTATTAATTGTGGCACGGCAGGCATCTGCTATTCTGTTTCTGGCCCCGCAGCTCCCCACTTTAGCTCAACCCTAGCTCACCATCAGCGTGGCTGGTCTCTGCTACTCTGACTCCTCCAGCTCTGGGAAGCTGCTCTGCCTTCAACTCATCTTTACCTCCTCTGACTCTGAGCTGCTGCTCTAACTTCCCTCTCCCCAGCTCAGCTCCGGCTGCTGTACTCTCCCTGGGTCTGCCTTACTGTGCTCTGGCAGCCCCAGCTCACATGGAGGACAGGCCCTGGGCTTTTGACTCCTGTTATAAATATACACAGGGCAGCTGTACTGAATTACCTTACCTGTAAGGGGTTAATCAGTTCAATTAACCTAGTTGGCACCTGACCAGAAGGACCAGTGGGGAAAGAAGATACTTTCAAATCTGGCGGGGAGGTTTTGTTTGTGATCTGTTTGTTCCCTCTCTGGACGGAGAGAGGATCCAGGCAGGAAAAACATCTCCTGGAAACATACCTGAAATGAGCATCTAAGATTACAAAAATTGTAAGTAAGGCAAGGTAATGCGTTAGATTATCTTTTGTTTTAGCTTGTGAATTTTCCCTATGCTAAGAGGTAATTTTATTCCTGTTTTGTAACTAGAAAGAAGAGTCAGAGGGGACTCCTCTGTGTTTTAAATCTTTTTATTTACCCTGTAAAGTTACCTTCCATCCTGATTTTGCAGGTGTGATTCTTTTACTTTTTTTTTTTTTTTAAATAAATTTCTTCTTTTAAGAACCTGATTGATTTGCTCACATTGTATATTATTCTCAAGCCTCCCCAGGAAAGGGGGTGAAGGGGTTTGGGGGAATATTTTGGGGAAACAGGAGCTCCAAGTGGCCCTTTTTCCTGAATTTTTGTCTAAATCACTTGGTGGTGGCAGAAATACCATCCAAGGACAAGGAAAGGATTTGTGCTTTGGGGAAGATTTAACCTAAGCTGGTAGAAATAAGCTTAGGGGAGTCTTTCATGCAGGTCCCCACATCTGTACCCCAGAGTTCAGAGTGGGGAGGGAACCCTGACATGGTGGCAAAGGTGGTATTATTCTGAACCAGAAGCACAGACCTCAGGATTTTAAAAGGACACTTCTTTTCCTTTTGGCTGCTTGAAAACCAGGGAGGTTTTTTTTTTTTTAAAGGACACTTTTTACCTGAGAGCAGCTGTAGGTTTTTTCTTTGCCTGAGGGCAGAGTAGTTGAGTTACAGCAGGAGAATTCAGAAGCTGTGGGGTTTTTTCTAGCTCTCGGACTAGGCTGCAGTAAGGGCAGGAAGGTTAGCAAATATGACCACCAGTGAGGCAGCTACTAAACTACAGCTAGCCAGACTAGAAGCAGAAAAGAAGACAAAGGACCGGAAGTTTCAATTGAAACTCAAAGAAACAGAGGCAGCCAGGGAGGAGGCTGCCCACAAGAGAGCTATGGAGGCAGAGGCAGCCCATAAAAGAGCCCTGGAGTTAAAAGACAAAGAAATACAGGCCCAGATTGCGGCCCAGAAGCATAAACTGGCTGTTATGGAGTTGAAAAGATGGAACCCTTCAGCAGCTGGCTCCACTGCCCCAAAAATCCACAAATGGGAGCGACTATGTCCACAGTATGATGAATCCAGTGATATTGCTGAATATTTCATCACCTTTGAGAAACTGTGCACCCTCCATGCAATTCCTGAAGATCAAAAGATGACCACATTGGTAGCAAAATTGACTGGAACTGCTCTGGATATATTCAACAAGATGCCTAATGAGGATACTTCTGACTATGGTAAATTTAAGGACTTGGTTTTGAAACAATTTCAAATGACACCTGAAACTTACAGAGTAAAATTTAGAGCCCTTAAGAGAGGGGCTGGACTAAGCCATGTGGCTTATGTAAACCAGATGAAGTATCCGTTAGATAAATGGGTCAAAGAAAGGGGTGTAACTAGCTTTGAAAGAATGTGTGATTCTTCTTCGAGTGATTGCTCATGTGTATTCCACAATAGGTGTGCGTGCTCACCATGTACACTGGTGCTGGAAGTTTTCCCCCTAGCAGTACCTGTAGGGGGGAGCGCCCCCTGCGGCCCCTGGAGTGGCGCCTGCCTGGCACGGTATAAGGGGAGCTGCGCGCTCCCTCCACCCTCAGTTCCTTCTTGCCACCAGTAAAGGTGCGTCGGAACTGCTCTGCTCCAGCTTTGCTGTAGCTTGTCCCCAAAACTGTTCGTTCGTTTAGCATTAGTACCTGTAGTTAGTTAGCTGTTTAGTTAGTTTGGTTAGTCAGTGAGCCCGGGCCGGGGCATGCCCCTCGCCCCAGAGTTTAAGTCATGCGGCTCTTGCAGGCGTTCTATGCGAAGAAGTGACCCGCACGCAGACTGTTTGCGCTGCTTGGGAGAAACCCATATCAGCGAAAGGTGCAAGATTTGCAAGTCGTTTAAGCCTCAGACCAAAAGAGAAAGGGGCATTAGGCTCCGGGCCATCCTGATGGAGTCGGCGCTGACCCCGACCCTGGCACGCCGCTCCGAACTGGTACCCGGCACCGCGGCGTCGGTACGCGGCGACCCTCCGGTACCATCGACCAGTCGGCACCTCTCCCCGTCCATGGGGCACGCCAAGAGGGCCAAGAAGACTCCCTCTTCGCAGCGGCACCGAGGGAAAGCTGGGACAGAGGCTAGGCCCATGTCGGGCAGTCCTCGATCCCCACTGGGCCTCAGGCCTCCGACTCAACTTGAGCGGAGTAGCTCGGCCCCTTCGGAACAGGCCTCTCCGGATGTCTGGATACCTTCCACGCCTGAAGCCCTCCAGGCGGCCTGGGACGTCATGTCCATGCCGATGCCCGGAGCACCACCGATGTCAGTCCCGCGCTCCAGAGGCAAGCCGCCGCTGGGGTCTCCGCAGTCACCTCCAGCCCAGTACTGGTCTCGAGAATGTTCCCGACGCCGATCACCGCCCAGCGACTGCTCAGGGCAGAGTCCAGGTGGATTGCCCTCAACGCCAACCAGACTGTCTGGCTGGGTTCCAGCCGGCCGGGACTCGCAGCACTGATTGTCCTCAAGGAGCGAATATCGACGGGACCGCAGCAGGTATTGCCGTCGGTCCTCGTCTCAGAGAGGGTACCGCAGTCGGTCACGGCACGGTCATCGACACTGTTCCCGCTCGGACTCCCACTCCAAGTATCCGCCAAGACATCGCAGCCCCGGGCGTCAATCGCCGGCGTCTCGCCGGCGCTCCCTACGGTGGTGGTCTGTCCCAAACAACATGCTCCAAGGGGTCCCGTTCAGGGACAGGGCCCCGTCGTTGGAGCTGGTGTCCGATGCGTCAGTCCTGGGTTGGAGGGCCCATGTGGGGAACTTTCAGACCCAAGGTCTGTGATCAGCTCAAGACCTGACCCTACATATAAACGTCAAGGAACTCAGGGCGGTGTGGCTGGTGCGTATGGCCTTCCACTCGCACCTGGAGGGCAAGGTAGTCAGGGTCCTCACGGACAACACAGCCTTCATGTTCTATATCAACAGGCAAGGTAGGGCCCAAACCTCTGCCCTTTGCCGCGAAGCCCTCAGGCTGTGGGACTTCTGTATAGCCCATGACATCCACCTGAAGGCCTTCCACCTACCGGGCGCCCGGAACAAGAGGGCGGATCACTTGAGCAGGGACTTTTCCTCGCAACATGAGTGGTCCCTCCACCCGGAAGTGGCCCACCGGCTCTTCCGAAGGTGGGGAACTCCCCAGGTGGACCTATTCGTGACTTGGCAGAACCGGCGATGCCCCTGGTTCTGCTCCAGGGGGGGTCTGGGGAGGGGCGCTATCTCCGATGCCTTTCTCCTGTCCTGGTCAGGCCGGCTTCTCTACACCTTTCCCCCATTTCCCCCTAATCAGCAGAGTCCTGGAGAAGATAAAGTCGGACAAGGCCCGGGTCCTCCTGAATGCCCCAGCGTGGCCCAGGCAGCATTGGTACGGGACCCTCACGGGCCTGGCGGTAGCTCCGCCCTGGCTGTTGCCACTCCGCCCGGACCTGCTGTCTCAGGACCAGGGCCACCTCCTCCATCCCAACCTAGCAGCTCTTCACCTCATGGCGTGGCTGCTCAGTGGTTAGGTGGAGACAAAAGGACGTGCTCGGACCAGGTTCAGCCTCCTCGAAAGTAGACAGCCCTCCACTCGCCGCACTTATTTGGCGAAGTGGTCACGGTTTTCTAGGTGGGCAGCGGACCAGGGTGTCTCCCCAGTGACCGCCCCAATCCAGCTTATCCTTGATTACCTCCTCCACCTGAGGACCCAGGGCCTGGCGCCCTCATCGGTCAGGGTACACCTGGCAGCCATATCGGCCTTCCATCCGCTGGTGCAAGGGCACACGGTATTTTCCCATGCTATGATTGGCCGGTTCCTTAAGGGTTTCAACCGTCTTTTTCCGTATTCTAGACCCCCGGTCCCACAGTGGGACCTAAACCTGGTGTTGGCTCATCTCACAGGGCCTCTGTTTGAACCACTGGCCACGTACTCCTGGTCTCACCTCTCATGGAAGGTGGCCTTCCTGGTTGCAATCACGTTGGCCGTGCGAGTCTCGGAGCTCAGGGCCCTGACCTCCAAGCCGCCGTACACGGTCTTTCATAAGGACAAGGTCCAGCTCCGCCCATAGAATCATAGAATCATAGAATATCAGGGTTGGAAGGGACCTCAGGAGGTCATCTAGTCCAACCCCCTGCTCAAAGCAGGACCTAATCCCAACTAAATCATCCCAGCCAGGGCTTTGTCAAGCCTGACCTTAAAAACCTCTAAGGAAGGAGATTCCACCACCTCCCTAGGTAACCCATTCCAGTGCTTCACCACCCTCCTAGTGAAAAAGTTTTTCCTAATATCCAATCTAAACCTCCCCCACTGCAACTTGAGACCATTACTCCTTGTTCTGTCATCTGGTACCACTGTGAACAGTCTAGATCCATCCTCTTTGGAACCCCCTTTCAGGTAGTTGAAAGCAGCTATCAAATCCCCCCTCATTCTTCTCTTCTGCAGACTAAACAATCCCAGTTCCCTCAGCCTCTCCTCATAACTCATGTGCTCCAGCCCCCTAATCATTTTTGTTGCCCTCCGCTGGACTCTTTCCAATTTTTCCACATCCTTCTTGTAGTGTGGGGCCCAAAACTGGACACAGTACTCCAGGTGAGGCCTCACCAATGTCGAATAGAGGGGAACGATCACGTCCCTCGATCTGCTGGCAATGCCCCTACTTATACAGCCCAAAATGCCGTTAGCCTTCTTGGCAACAAGGGCACACTGTTGACTCATATCCAGCTTCTCGTCCACCGTAACCCCTAGGTCCTTTTCTGCAGAACTGCTGCCTAGCCACTCGGTCCCTAGTCTGTAACAGTGCATGGGATTCTTCCGTCCTAAGTGCAGGACTCTGCACTTGTCCTTGTTGAACCTCATCAGGTTTCTTTTGGCCCAATCCTCTAATTTGTCTAGGTCCCTCTGTATCCTATCCCTACCCTCCAGCGTATCTACCACTCCTCCCAGTTTAGTGTCATCTGCAAATTTGCTGAGAGTGCAGTCCACGCCATCCTCCAGATCATTAATGAAGATATTGAACAAAACCGGCCCCAGGACCGACCCTTGGGGCACTCTGCTTGAAACCGGCTGCCAACTAGACATGGAGCCCACACCCCGCGTTCCTCCCAAAGGTGGTCTCCGCCTATCACATGGGTCAGGACATTTTTCTACTGGTCCTCTGCCCCAAGCCTCACGCGTCCAGTGAGGAGCGCCGTCTCCACACGCTCGATGTGCGGCGGTCTCTGGCTTTCTACCTCGAGCGGACTAAGCCGTTCAGAAAGTCCTCACAACTGTTGGTCACCTCGGCTGAGCGCGTGAGGGGCCAGCCGATTTCCACTCAGCAGCTTTCCAATTGGATCACTTCATGCATCCGTTCCTGTTATGAACTGGCAGGTGTTCCCCTGCCACCCATTGTGAGGGCACACTCGACTCGGGCGCAGGCCTCGTCGGCTGCCTTTGTGGCCCACGTCCCCATCCAGGACATTTGTATGGCTGCCACGTGGTCTTCGGTTCACAAGTTCACCTCGCACTATGCGATCGTCCCCCAGACCAGGGATGATGCCGGGTTTAGCAGGGCTGTCCAACAGATATATCTTGGAATCACCTATTGTGGAATACACATGAGCAATCACTCGAAGAAGAAAAGACAGTTACCTTTTCCGTAACTGGTGTTCTTCGAGATGTGTTGCTCATGTCTATTCCACATCCCACCCTCCTTCCCCTCTCTCGGAGTTGTCTGGCAAGAAGGAACTGAGCGTGGGGGGAGCGTGCAGCTCCCCTTATACCACGCCAGGCAGGCACCACTCCAGGGGTCGCGGGGGGCGCTCCCCCCCCACGGGTACTGCTAGGGGAAAAACTTCCGGCACCGGTGCACGCACACCTATTGTGGAATAGACATGAGCAACACATCTCGAAGAACACCAGTTACGGAAAAGGTAACTGTCTTTTTGGTTGTACAGGAACAGTTCCTGACTATGACCAATGATGATGTAAAACAGTGTTTATGGGATAAGAAAATGGACTCAGCAGAAAGTCTTGTTTCTTATGCTGATCAATACGAGCAGTCCCAGACCGTCAGAGGCGGGGCAAATCAGAACAAAATGGGTGGAGGTAGCAAGAGAGGAACAACCCTGGTCGCAGTTTGGGCGGATACCAGAAGGACACCCCGAGACCACACTATACCACCGCGGGCAGCCCAAGGCCCCACCTACACCCCAAGGAAAACCCCAGACACATTATCGTCCCACCACACCATTCTCCAGCAACCCACCTCGCCCCAGTGACCAGTCAGCTGGTCGATGTTTTAAATGTAACAAGCTGGGGCATGTAAAGTCTAACTGCCCCAAGAACCCCAACTGATTACAGTTCATTGCACCGGGGTCACACCAAAGATCCTCAGGCCCACATGCCTCCCAGATACCTTCAGAGCAAAGGGAAACTGTGAGTGTGGGTGGGAAGAAGGTTATCACGTGGAGGGACACTGGAGTACAGGTGTCAGCTATCCACCAATCGTTAGTGGACCCCAATTCATCAACCCAGAGGCCCAAGTGATGATTCAACCCTTCAAGTCAAACTCTTTTGACTTGCCTACAGCCAAGTTGCCTATCCAGTACAAGGGCTGGTAAGGAATGTGGACTTTTGCAGTCTATGATGATTATCCCATTCCCATGCTGCTGGGGGAAGACTTGGCCAACCATGTGAAGCTAGCCAAGAGGGTGGGAATGGTCACCCGCAGCCAGGCTAAGCAAGCCTTCACACCTATCCCTGTTCCTGAGCTTTCTACAAGAGCCCCGTCTGTGTTACCAGAGACCCAGACTGAGGTGGTGGAACCGGACCCCATGCCAACATCTGCAACAGCAGTAGTGGATCGCAGAGACCCAGCCAGAACCAGTCCCAGAACCGGAACTGGTGGAGCAACCAACATCAAAACCATTGCCAGCACTGAATCCAGCGCTTGCAACCCCATCTGAAACTCCAACGCCAGAGGGCACCACCGAGCCTGCATTGGCAGCAGCAGCTAAACCTGCACAAGAGGCTCAGCCAGAGCCTGAAATATAACCTAGTGCACCCACAGAAAGTGGTTCACAGACAATGGAAACAACCCCATCGCCTACATCGCTTTCAGAGGGACCAAGTCCAAGTCCACAATCCAGTGAGGAACTGTCGTCTCCAGCATCAAGGGAACAGTTCCAGGCAGAGCAGGAAGCAGATGAAAGCCTCCAGGAAGCGTGGACGGCAGCACGGAGCAACCCACCACTTCTCAGCTCTTCTAATCGATCCCGGGTTTGTTGTAGAAAGAGGACTTTTATCGAAGGAAACTCTTTCTGGTGGGCACCAGGACTGGCATCCTCAAAGACAATTGGTAGTTCCAACTAAGTACCGGGTAAAGCTCTTAAGCTTAGCCCACGACCATCCTAGTGGCCATGCTGGGGTGAACAGGACCAAAGACTGTTTGGGGAAGTCCTTCCACTGGGAGGTAATTGGCAAGGATGTTTCTACCTATGTGAGGTCTTCTGAAGTGTGCCAGAGAACCCCAAGACCAGGTCAGAGCCCCTCTCCAGCCACTCCCCATAACTGAGGTTCCATTTCAGCGAGTAGCTGTGGATATTCTGGGTCCTTTCCCAAAAAAGACACCCAGAGGAAAGGAATACATACTGACTCTCATGGATTTTGCCACCCAATGGCCGGAAGCAGTAGCTCTAAGCAACACCAGAACTAAAAGTGTGCGCCAGGCATTAACAGACATTTTTGCCAGGGTAGGTTGGCCCTCTGACATCCTTACGGATTCGGGAACTAATTTCCTGGCAGGGACCATGAAAAGCCTGTGGGAAACACATGGGGTGAACCACTTGGTTGCCACCCCTTACCACCATCAAACAAATGGCCTGGTGGAGAAGTTTAATGGCCATGATTCGTAAATGAGGACTCCAATGATTGGGACCTAGTGTTGCAGCAGTTGCTCTTTGCCTACAGGGCTGTACCACATCCCAGTTTGGGCTTTTCACCCTTTGAACTTGTGTATGGCTGTGAGGTTAAGGGGCCATTACAGTTGGTGAAGCAGCAATGGGAGGGGTTTACGCCTTCTCCAGGAACTAACATTCTGGACTTTGTAAGCAACCTACAAAACACCCTCTGAACCTCTTTAGCCCTTGCTAGAGAAAACCTAAAAGATGCTCAGGAAGAACAAAAGGCCTGGTATGATAAACATGCCAGAGAGCATTCCTTCAAAGTAGGGGACCAGGTCATGGTCTTGAAGGCGCTCCAGTCCCATAAGATGGAAGCATTGTGGGAAGGGCCATTTACGGTCCAAGAGCGCCTGGGAGCTGTTAACTATCTCATAGCATCCCCCACCTCAAACCTAAAGCGTACCATGTTCATTCTCTAAAGCCCTTTTATTCCAGAGAATTAAAGGTTTGTCAGTTTACGGCCCAGGGAGGAGATGATGCTGAGTGACCTGAAGGTGTCTACTATGAAGGAAAAAGTGACAGTGGCATGGAAGAGGTGAACCTCTCCATGACCCTCGGACGTATGCAGCGACAGCAGATCAAGGAGCTGTGCACTAGCTTCATGCCGATATTCTCAGCCACCCCAGGACGGACTGAATGGGCATACCACTCCACTAACACAGGTAATGCTCGCCCAATTAGAGCCCAACCTTACTGGGTGGCTCCTCAAGCCAAAACTGCTATAGAACGGGAGATCCAGGATATGCTACAGATGGGTGTAATCTGCCCATCTAAAAGTACATGGGCATCTCGTGATTCTAGTTCCCAAACCAGATAGGGAAATACGCTTTTGTGTGGACTACCGTAAGCTAAATGCTGTGACTCACCCAGACAACTATCCAATGCCACGCACGGATGAGCTATTGGAGAAACTGGGACGTGCCCAGTTCATCTCTACCTTAGACTTAACCAAGGGGTACTGGCAAGTACCGCTAGATGAATCCACCATGTAAAGGTCAGCCTTCATCACCCATGTAGGGCTGTATGAATTTAATGTGCTCCCTTTCGGGCTGCAAAATGCACCCGCCACCTTCCAGAAACTTGTAGATAGTCTCCTAGCGGGATTGGGAAAATCTGCAGTCGCCTACATTCACAATGTGGCCATCTTTTCTGATTCATGGGCAGAACTCCTGGAGCATCTATGAAAAGTCTTTGAGCGCATAAGGGAGGCAGGACTAACTGTTAAGGCTAAAAAGTGTCAAATAGGCCTAAACAGAGTGACTTACCTTGGACACCAGGTGGGTCAAGGAACTATCAACCCCCTACAGGCCAAAGTGAATGCTATCCAAAAGTGGCCTGTCCCAAAGACCAAGAAACAGGTCCAATCCTTCTCAGGCTTGTCTGGATATTACAGCCAAATCGCCGCCCCACTGACAGACCTAACCAAAAAGAAACAGCCAAATGCAGTTCAGTGGACTAAAGAGTGTCAGAAGGCCTTTAACCAACTTAAAGTGACACTCATGTCTGACCCTGTGCTAAGGGCCCTAGACTTTGGCAAACCTTTCCTAGTAACCCAGATGCATCCGAGTGTGGTGTGGGAGCAGTTTTAATGCAGGAAGGACCAGATCAAGAATTCCATCCTATCGTGTTTCTCAGCAAAAAACTGTCTGAGAGAGAAAGCCACTGGTCAATCACCAAAAAGGAATGTTATGCCATTGTGTACGCTCTGGAAAAGCTACGCCCATACGTTTGGGGACGGCGTTTCCACCTGCAAACCAACCATGCTGCGCTGAAGTGGCTTCATACCGTCAAGGAAAATAACAAAAAACTTCTTCTGTGGAGTTTAGCTCTCCAAGATTTTGATTTTGAAATACAACACATTTCAGGGGCTTCTAACAAAGTGGCTGATACATTCTCCCGTGAAAGTTTCCCAGAATCAGCTGATTAAAATCATCCTTGAAATGTGAAAAATAGTTAGTTTTTATAAGATCAGTAGTATGTCTAGAGGAGCATGTGTCTTATTAACTGTTTTCTCCTAGAGCGACAGGAAGAAATCACAGCCAGTGTGGAACAGGCTGTCCAGCACCATCTGTGATTTGGGGGGCGTGTCATAAATATACACAGGGCAGCTGTACTGAATTGTGTTACCTGTAAGGGGTTAATCAGTTCAATTAACCTAGCTGGCACCTGACCAGAAGAACCAATGGGGAAAGAAGATACTTTCAAATCTGGGGGGTGCGGGGGGAGGTTTTGTTTGTGCTCTCTTTGTTTGTTCCTTCTCTGGATGGAGAGAGGGTCCAGCCAGGAAAAACATCTCCTGGAAACATACCTGAAATCTAAGCATCGAAGCATCTAAGATTACAAAAATTGTAAGTAAGGCAAGGAAACACGTTAGATTATCTTTTGTTTTAGCTTGTGAATTTTCCCTATGCTAAGAGGTAATTTTATTCCTGTTTTGTAACTAGAAAGCAGAGTCAGAGGGGAATCCTCTGTGTTTTAAATTTTTTTATTTACCCTTTAAAGTTACCTTCCATCCTGATTTTGCAGGTGTGATTCTTTTACGTTTTTTTTTAATTAAAATTCTTCTTTTAAGAACCTGATTGATTTTCAGTGTCCTAAAAACCAAGGGGTTTGGTCTGTGCTCACATTGTATATTATTCTCAAGCCTCCCCAGGAAAGGGGGCGAAGGGGCTTGGGGGAATATTTTGGGGAAACAGGGACTCCAAGTGGCCCTTTTTCCTGAATTTTTGTCTAAATCACTTAGTGGTGGCAGCAATACCGTCAAAGGACAAGGAAAGGATTTCTGCCTTGGGGAAGTTTTAACCTAAGCTGGTAGAAATAAGTTTAGGGGGTGTTTCATGCTGGTCCCCACATCTGTACCCCAGAGTTCAGAGTGGGGATGGAACCCTGACAATTCCCTCAGTGGCCTGCCTCTCCTGTGAATCTGGCTGACTTGGAGTGCTGGCCTCTCCCAATTGGCCATGGGGACGTGTCAGTCTCAGGATTCTAACTCTTCTTCAGCCCTTCCCCTTTCTCCTGGTATTAGGAGAGCACCAACCAAAAAACCCCACCAAGTTTCGGTAAGAGTCCAATAGCCCACTGACATTCCCCCTTGCTAAAATTCTTCCCCCACTAGAATGTTCAGACCAGCACTTCCAAGGCCTATATTAACAATAACACTTACAAGCATCATATATAATATGAAAAGCATTAACAATTAACAAAAGAACATCTATTTAATATTCTATTTTCACTTCTTTATACTATACATTGTAAGATTAATTAAAACAATGCATAGAACCAATAACATAATCATCTCTAAGATTAACAGGTGGTACATACTGATTAGTTCTCTTGTACCTTCTTAACGCTGGTGGTTCTATTCCCCTGTCCTGGGGTAACACCAGGTCAATTTGAGGGATCTGACCATTTTCATCAGGGTTTGGGTTTGCCACACCCTGTTCTCCTTAGTACTCAGTTTGTGGGATTAGAATCATACCCCATTGGTTTCAGTCTCTCCCGGGCATGCGCCTCTGTGCATCCTATGGTCCCTGACTGGAGTAAAAGTACAATGTTTTAGCTGGTCCTGTAAACGGGTGTGCGTCCGGGGCTCAACCCTCCGAGGGGAGGAGGGGAGCCACACCGGCCCGCTGGTCTCACGTGGGCTCCGCCCTGTCGCTTTAAGGCTAGATAACAGAGTCAGAGTCTATTAGGCCTCTGGTAGCAGGGCTGAGCAGTAAACAGTACAAGGGAGCTCAGGCCTCTTGAAGCAGGGCTGAGCAGTAAACAGTACAAGGGAGCTCAGGCCTCTTGAAGCAGGGCTGAGCAGTAAACAGTACAAGGGAGCTCAGGCCTCTTGAAGCAGGGCTGAGCAATAAACAGAGGGGGATAACTGCCACCCGTGAATGGGGTGGCAGGGGGAACACAGGCCCACCCACTCCACTGTGTTCCAGCCCGGGGCCCTAGGCAGCGGTCGTTACCGCTGACGGTCAGTGGGGATCCTGACCGCAACACACTGACATGGGTATGGTCCGGTCAGCAGCCTGACTGAGGTCGGCTGCCCCCGGGCCACTTCCAGTATCCCCCTCGGGTCCTACCTGGTCCACGACGTCCGGTCCCGGGAAGTCCCACTGCATGGGTTCCTCACAACCCGGGCTGGGGGGTAGATCTGGTAGTTCCTCGGGGAAGTCCAGCCAATTCTGCTCCGGGGGTTCCTCAGGGTAACAGCAAGGTAGCGGGGAGGTTCCTGCTGGGTCCTCCTCGTAGGTGGCGCGGGGAAGCTCCGGCAGGTCTTCCCAGTAGCGAGCGAGGGGAATCTCCGGCCAGTCTGGGCAACTGCCCTGGACACCAGCGGTTTCCCCGTCAGGAGCTCCCTCAGGCAGGTCTGCTTCCCGCGGTGGCTGGGCCCCGACTGAGCTAGAATGGCCGGCTTTTATTCTTCTGGGTCGCCGCCTGACCCTCTGAGGGGCGGGCTCACCGCTCTGTAGCCTCGCCCCTTCCTGCGTCCGGGGCTCAACCCTCCGAGGGGAGGAGGGGAGCCACACTGGCCCGCTACACTCCCCCCCCTCAAGTCTGGCTCCCACTTCTTGGGGCCAGATCCTTCCATTTCCCCAAGGCGGGATAGGAAGTCGGCATTCGCGTGGTCCTTACCTGCCCGATGCTGGATGTCAAAGGCATAGGGTTGCAAGGCTAGGTACCAACGCATGATACGGGGGTTATTCCCCTTCATCCGCATCAACCATTGGAGGGGCACATGGTCCGTGACGAGGGTGAACGGGGCACCCAGGAGAAAGAACCGGAGGGCGTCACAGGCCCACTTCACGGCTAGGGCTTCCTTCTCGATCACGGCATAATTTCGCTCGCGGCGGAATAGTTTCCGGCTTAGGTATATTACCGGATGGTCCCCCCCGTCTACTTCCTGGGACAGGACCGCCCCTATGCCGGTCTCCGATACGTCCGTTTGGAGGATAAACAGCTTGTTAAAATCCGGGCTGTACAAGACCGGTTCCTGGCACAGGCGGTCCTTAAGTGTCCTGAAGGCAGCTTCACACTCGGCCGTCCACCGCACTTGTCGGGGCCTATTTTTGGTGAGCAGCTCAGTTAGGGGTGCGGCGATCGATGCCAACTGCGGGATAAACCGCCGATAATACCCGGCGAGGCCCAGGAATTGCCGCACTTGGCGTTTCGTCGTTGGCGTGGGACAGTCCGCGAGGGCTTGTACCTTGCCCACAAGGGGTTTTATTCGTCCTCCTCCCACGGTGTAGCCAAGATCGGTGGTCTCCTGCCAGGCTATTCTGCATTTCTTAGGGTTGGCGGTCAACCCTGCCTCCCGCAAGGTTCGTAGGACCGTGGCGACCCGGTTGAGGTGATCCTCCCAGCGGCGGCTGTAAATCACCACGTTGTCCAGGTAGGCGGCCGCATACTCCTGGTGCGGCCGCAGGAGGTGGTCCATCAGCCGCTGGAAGGTCGCTGGGGCACCATGGAGGCCGAACGGCATCCTGTTGAATTGATAAAGCCCCGAGGGGGTGGCAAAGGCGGTTTTCTCTTTGGATTCTTCGTCGAGCGGGATCTGCCAATATCCTTTGCTAAGATCCAGGGTGGTGATAAATTGCGCTTCTCCAAGGCGTCCCAGGAGTTCGTCCACCCTGGGCATCGGATAGGCGTCAAAACGAGAGATGGCGTTTACCCGCCGGAAGTCTATACAAAATCGGCGGGTGCCGTCTGGTTTGGGTACCAGAACCACTGGACTGCGCCATTCACTGCGGGACGGCTCGATGACCCCCAGGACCAACATGGCTCGGACCTCCTCTTCTACCTCCTGACGCATCCGGTATGGTAAGGGCCGGGTGGTTTCTCGGATGGTCTTCCCTGGCTCAGTTTGGATTGTGTGACAGGCCAAGGTCGTGTACCCCGGTACTGCCGTGAAGGTTTTCTGGAAGGCCTGCAGGAGATACCTAGCCTGCTTACGCTGCTCCTCCGTGAGCGAGGTGCCCAACGGGGGTTCCTCCAAGCCCCCCGTCTGGGTCACGTCCGGGCCCAGTTCTGGGTCAGGCGGGCAAGGGTCGATAAGCAGGCCCTCTCGGTCGCACCATGGCTTTAGCAGGTTGACGTGATATAACTGGGTCTTTTTCCGTTAGTCGGGCTGGTTTATCTCATAGGTCACCGGTCCCACTTTCCGGGCTACCTCATAAGGCCCCTGCCAGCGGGCCAACAGCTTTGACTCGCTGGATGGTAAGAGCAGTAGGACCCGGTCCCCGGGAGCAAATTCCCGGGCTTGTGCCTCTCGGTTATAGTTTCGTCCCTGCCTCGCCTGAGCCGCCCTCAGATTCTCCCGGGCCAGTGTCCCGGATTGAGTTAGGTACTCCCGTAACTGGAGGACGTACTGGAGAAGGCCCTGGGTTGGGGAGGCCGTCTCTTCCCACGTTTCCCGCATTAGGTCCAGAAGGCCGCGGGGTCTTCGCCCATACAACAGTTCGAAAGGGGAGAACTTGGTCGACGCCTGGGGAACCTCCTGGATGGCCAGCAACAGGGGTGGTAGGAACTGGTCCCAGTGCTGCAGTTCCCCTGGGGGGAACTTTCTCAGCATGTCCTTAAGGGTGCGGTTAAACCGCTCTACCAATCCATCGGTTTGCGGGTGGTACACAGACGTGCGGAGCTGTTTCACCCCCAGGAGCTGGCAGACCTGTTGGAGCAGCCGGGACGTAAAATTAGTGCCCTGATCCATTAGGATTTCTTTGGGCAATCCTACTCGGGCAAAAATCTTTACCAGTTCCCCCGCTATCGTCCAGGCGGTGATGCTCCTCAAGGGGATAGCCTCTGGAAAACGGGAGGCGTAGTCCACAAGGACGAGGACATATTGGAAGCCGGCCACGGCATATAGGAGTGGGCCTATCAGGTCCAGGGCGACTCGTTCAAAGGGGGTTTCGACCACCGGCATAGGGACTAAGGGCGCCTTGGGTACCCGAGGCGGAGCGGCCAGTTGACACTCTGGGCAGGAGTTACACATCTTGGTGGATGCCGGGCCAAAAGAACCGCGCCAGGATTCGGGCGAGGGTCTTTTTCTGCCCTAGATGCCCAGCGGCGGGTACGTCATGGGCCAACTGCATCACGGCCCTTCGATGACAGCGAGGTACCAGTAGCTGCGTTTGTGGTTCCCGGGTGCGAGGGTCCCGGTCGATGCGGTAGAGCCGATCCCAGCGTAGTTCAAAATGGGGCCACTGAGTGGCCCGATGAGGATCCACCACGGACCCGTCGATGGCCGCGAGTTGCTCGTAGGCCCGGCTAAGCGTCGGGTCTGCACGCTGGTCGTGGCAAAAGTCGGTGTCGAAGTGGGGTTTAGCAAGGGTTTTTCCCGGCGACCCACTGGCTTCTTGGTCTCCTCCTTCGTCCTCCTCACCAGCCTGCTCCGCCTCTGGCGGAGGTGCCTGGGGTTCGGCTGCCAAGCCCGGCGTCGACCGGAGGACCTCCTCGAAGGTGGGCCAATCTCGTCCCAGAATCACGGGATACGCCAGGCAGGGCGCCAAGCCGACTACTACCTGCCGGGTGATGCCATCCACCGTTAGCCGGGCCCAAGCGCTCGGGTAGGGTCGGACGTCGCCATGGATGCACTGCAAATGGATCGGCTTCAGATGGGGGTCGGCCGGGGGTCCCAAAGTCTGGCGAACCAGTGTCTGGCCGCACCCAGAGTCAACCAGGGCCCGTGTGGCTTGGTTCTCAACCATCACCGGGATTGTGAGCTTGGGTGCCTCTGGCAGTCGGGCCCAGCCGTCCCCTGCGTAGACCTGCCCGAAACTACAGTCCATTTCGGGACAGTCTCATTGTATATGTCCCGCTTTCCCGCATCTAAAGCAGGGCCCAGGCTCGGGGCACACACTCCGAGGGAGGCTTGCCCTGGTACTTCGGGGGGGCTTCGACGGGCCTTTGGAGCTCCCTGGTGGAAGGCCGGGGTAGTCAGCCGGGGAGCTGCCTCCAAGCGCGGAGTCTGGGATCCCGGTCAGGAGTCTGGCCCGTGGCCCAGGCCTCATGGGCTGGGCAGGTTTGACGTCTTCCTCTCATCACGGGGCCGTTCGGGCCCTGCAATAGGTGGCCGGAAGGTGGGCCCTATAGAGGCTTCAGCGGCCAAGAAGCCCTCCATAAGCGCGACGGCATCCGTCAAGGTCGTCGGCCGGTGGCGGAGTACCCAGGCCCTTCCCCTGACCGGGAGGGTATGAACAAATTGCTCTAAGACCACCTGCTCGGTGACCTCCTCCGCCGTCCTGACCTCTGGCAGCAGCCACCGGCGGCAGGCCTCCTTCAAGGTCTGGGCCACCAACTGGGGACGGGCGCCCGCAGGGTAGGTGTGTCGCCGGAACCGCTGTCTAAACGTCTCTGGGCTGATATCCAAAGCGTCCAGGATTGCAGCTTTCACCCGGTCATATTCTCTGGCCTCCGCGGTTGCCAGCCCGCGGTAGGCTGCTTGGGCCGCCCCGGTCAAATAAGGGGCCAACAGAGTGGCCCATTGGTCTCTCGCCCACCCCGCGACGAGGGCCACCCGTTCAAAAGTGACCAAGAAGGCCTCGGGGTCGTCATCCGGGCCCATCTTGGTCAGGCGCAGGGGAGCTGCCGAATGTGGGCCCCCCCAGCGTCCTCCCCCGCTGGCCAGTCGGCGGGGCGGGGCCCAGGAGAGTCTGCAGCTGGTTCCCCAGCTGCTGTACTAGCTGCTGTTGCTGCTCCAGCTCAGGTGCCTGCTGCTGCTGCTGGAGCTGGGCCGCGTCTCGCCTCGCTGCTGCTGCTGTTCCAGCTGGGCGGCATGCTGCCGTTGCTGCTGCAGGAGCTGAGCTGCCTGTTGCCGCTCCTGGCTTTCCACCAGCAGCTGGAACAGCCGGTCCATATCCATTTCCTAGCCTAAGGGGGCGAACTGCCACCCCCTTACCGGCCCCTTCTCACAGGGGCAAGGGATCAAGTCCCTGGTCAGGTGCCACTTGTAAACGGGTGTGCGTCCGGGGCTCAACCCTCCGAGGGGAGGAGGGGAGCCACACCGGCCCGCTGGTCTCACGTGGGCTCCGCCCTGTCGCTTTAAGGCTAGATAACAAAGTCAGAGTCTATTAGGCCTCTGGTAGCAGGGCTGAGCAGTAAACAGTACAAGGGAGCTCAGGCCTCTTGAAGCAGGGCTGAGCAGTAAACAGTACAAGGGAGCTCAGGCCTCTTGAAGCAGGGCTGAGCAGTAAACAGTACAAGGGAGCTCAGGCCTCTTGAAGCCGGGCTGAGCAGTAAACAGAGGGGGATAACTGCCACCCGTGAATGGGGTGGCAGGGGGAACACAGGCCCACCCACTCCACTGTGTTCCGGCCCGGGGCCCTAGGCAGCGGTCGTTACCGCTGACGGTCAGTGGGGATCCTGACCGCAACACACTGATATGGGTATGGTCCGGTCAGCAGCCTGACTGAGGTCGGCTGCCCCCGGGCCACTTCCAATATCCCCCTCGGGTCCTACCTGGTCCACGACGTCCGGTCCCGGGAAGTCCCACTGCATGGGTTCCTCACAACCCGGGCTGGGGGGTAGATCTGGTAGTTCCTCTGGGAAGTCCAGCCAATTCTGCTCCGGGGTATCCTCGGGGTAACAGCAAGGTAGCGGGGAAGTTCCTGGTGGTACCTCCTCGTAGGTGGCGCGGGGAAGCTCCGGCCAATTCGGCTCCGGGGGTTCCTCGGGGTAACAGCAAGGTAGCGGGGAGGTTCCTGGTGGGTCCTCCTCGTAGGTGGTGCGGGGAAGCTCCGGCAGGTCTTCCCAGTAACGAGCGAGGGGGATCTCCGGCCAGTCTGGGCAACTGCCCGGGACGCCAGCGGTTTCCCCGTCAGGAGCTCCCTCAGGCAGGTCTGCTCCCCGCGGTGGCTGGGCCCCGACTGAGCTAGAATGGCCGGCTTTTATTCTTCTGGGTCGCCGCCTGACCCTCTGAGGGGCGGGCTCACCGCTCTGTAGCCCCGCCCCTTCCTGCGTCCGGGGCTCAACCCTCCGAGGGGAGGAGGGGAGCCACACCGGCCCACTACAGTCCCTATATACTGTTCTCTCAGGAACTCCTTGTCCAGGCCAAATAGTATAAATTGGAAGCTCAGGATTGTTGTGAGCAACTACAATGTGGGGATTTGACTCCCACTTGTCCTGTATTTTATTACATCCCTGGTGTGTATGGTTATGAACTAGTACACAGTCACCAGGTCTGATGAGAGCCCCACTGAACTTGCGATCATAAGTCTTCTTCCTACTTTGGGCTGTCTCTAGAGCTGTCGAGCAACTTCACAGGCGGTCTTCAGCTTTTCATGGTAACCTTTGACCCAGTTGTCCAAATTGGTCACCTTATCCTCCTCGTGGCCCTCTCTCTCCAGGATATCTAATGACAACCTGGGATCTCTCCCAAACATGAGATAAAAAGTGGCATAACTCACTGATGAATGGACATGGCTGTTGTAGGCCAGCACCAACTCAGGGAGATGTTCCTGCCAGGCTCACTTCTTTTCAGGCAGGAGTGTTCTTAGCGTGTCATGCATTGTCCGATTAAATTTCTTGGACTGAAGATTGTCTTGCAGATGATAGTGTTTTTCAGCTTTCGACTATACCATACAGTTTGCACAGCCTCTGACTCAAAATTCCTCCCCTGTTCTGAGTGCAACTTTACTAGACAAGAAGAAGTGACTCACCTTGTGCAGTAACAATGGTTCTTCGAGATGTGTGTCCCTATGGGTGCACCACTGTAGTTTTGACAGTCCTTCTTGATGGGTAGGGGAACCACTCTTCCTGCCTGGGTACACAAGTTCAGAGCAGGCATTTTTACAGTTATAAAGCAAAACTTACATATTACCTTACAGCATGGAACACAGACATTACAAGAAAGATTAATGCATGCAGCAACTTACAAGCATTTTATAGTCTAAACACGTTTTTACAAGTCTAACACCTGTCTTGGAACAATAACAACATACAGGTGAGCTGGTCTGATTTCCGGCTATGAATTTGTCAGTGCTCAGCTGATGTATACAGCGTTGGCAAGTGCTAGCACATGGTTTACCAGTGTCACAGGGTATCCTGCAGAAGAAACCACTTCAAAGATTCAATGGACTATAAAGAAAGGGGCAGAGAACCTTTCACCTAAGAAGACAAAGGCACCAGCACCTTTGGGCATCTGGAAGAGATCCTGACTGAGGAGAGGGTCAGTCATCATCTTGCTGGAAGACTGTGGGTGAGAGAGGCTATTTTGTACAAAGCCTTGAACCAAAATTTGCTAGATTAAATTTTAGACGTTTAGAGGCATATTTTCACTATTATTTGCTTGTTACATTTCTGACTGTATCTCTTACATTTGAACTCACTTAAAATCCTATCTTCTTTTGTTAATAAATTGTTTTACTATTAACCTAAACCTACAGTGCTGTGTTTGTACTAAAGAGAATGTCAAGTCCAGTTAATGTGGCAAACTGGTATGTTTTGTCTCCTTAAATGAGTAAACGCATCTTATTATTCCTCTGAATGTTGCAGGAGAGCGCTGGACATATCAGAGCACATGGGTCCGGAGAAGTTAGGGACTGAGAGTGTGTTGGGGTCACCTGCTAACACTAGCCAAGTCTATTAAAAACAAAAGTGTGTCTGATAACTGCTGGCAGACTGTTGGATTCAAAGTGGTTGAATCAGAGCTGTACAGCATACAAAGTGTGTGCTCATTGCTGCCTATATATATGCCCCAACTAAGGAGCCACAAATAGCAGAAGCTTTTAGGGCACTGAGGTTAAAACACAAGTGGTAACACAACCTCTCGCTGGTCTGAATTGCATCCCAGAATGTGACAAACTGTTACATCTTCAATGACAAGATTCAACTTTTGAAGGATAACTTTATTCTTGGTAGCTCCCAAGTCCTCCCAGTCCCCAGATACATGCTGATCTCCCAACACAGCAGCATATTCTGCTCACAGCTGCTGCAACAGCCGAAATATTCTCTTAAAGAAGTACCATTGTAGCCTGGCTGCCTATGCCCTGGCCCTGATACTTCTACCCACCTCCAGGCAGGTGCATGTTTAGGTGTAGCTCTCTGTCTGCATGAAGCCAGCCTGGTCGGCTGCTTGCAAAGGCAGACAAGTACGTGTGCTCACCACAGTGGACAAGGCAAGACTGGGGTTTTAAAGAATGGGGAGGGGCTTCTTGTATCTGGGACCCCTGCGCATAGGTGACATGTCAGGGGGCATGCAAGGTCAAGTGCTGCCCCAGATTTCTGCTCGGCCTGCTGGGAGGGGGGGTTCTGGAGAGGGGGTCTGTCCTCCTGCTGTACTTGCCCCCTGGCACATATGGCCCCTCTCCCTGGCAGCTGGGCCTGGGAGGGGAGCAGAAAGGGCAGGACGGAGCCGTTTTTCATGCTGACTGAGGGTGGCTGCTCAGGGTCGCTGCTCTGTGCAGCGTGGAGGCTGCCTGCCAGAACCCGGTTGGGGAGGTGGTGGCAGCCCACCTCCTCCACTGTCCACCCGGGCACGGCTGTTAGGGGCTGAACAAACCAGAGCTCCCCTCTCCCCCATCACATTTCTGGCTCGCTCAGACCCCATCTCCAGCAGCCAGGCCCAGGCGGGGAGCAGAGGGGCTGGGCCACCACCATCTCCCCAGCTGGACTCGCTTTCAGGCAGCTGCTGCGCTACACGGAGGCAGTGACCTGGAGCAGCCACCCTCAGCTGGCGTGAGAAGTGGCTCCATCCTGCTCCCTGCCTGGGCCTGGCTGTCAGGGGGAAAGGTTGAACAAGCCGGAAATGTGCCGGGGGGGAGGTGCAGCAGGAGGATAGAGCCCCCACCCCATAGGTAATTCTGGTGGGGTGGGGAGAGCACAGTAGTCTCCAGGTTGGGTGCAGGGTGTGGGGTTGCTGGGGAAGGCACCAGGAGCAGGCTCCCTGGCCTCTGCTCAGCTGGAGGTAGGGGCATTGCCTGTGCCCCATGTCTCCCCTGATGAGGTATCTGTGAACTCCGGGGAGACACTGGTGCTGTGAGTCTCCGTGGCCAGGACTGGCCGCAGCTGGGCCCAGAGACACATGCTCCCTGCTCCTGGGGCCCCAGCTGTGGGGTGGTCTCCTGGCATCAAGTGAAGTGAGGGAATGGTGGAGACAGGAGGACACATATAATTGCGGACATAGGGGAGCGAATGGGAGACTCTACTACAGGAGCAGGGGGAAATGGTGGGACGCACAGAAGCCCTGGTAAGGGGGCAATTAGAGAGCGACGCAGGTGGGTGGGTACAGGACCATTGTGAGAAAGCTGCGTAGGAAGCCGCCCAGCTGAGCAGAGGCTGTCATGGGTTAATGACCTTGGGGCCTCCCCCAACTGGTGGTAACTAGACTTTTGGTGTCAGGTCAGTATAGCTGACTGGCCACTGTACAAGTCCCCTTTTGACCAGACTTTCCAGACAAAAACCAGGTGACTGGCAAGCCCAGCTGCACAGGGGGTGACTGAGCGGGCTCCAGGGCCTAGGCACATAGCAGCAGCGGGCAAATGCACGGGGGGAGCAGGGCTGGGCTCGCAGGGAGGGGCCCCGGGAGAGTATCTCCCCGCCCTGCAGACTTTGGTCTGGTCGCGCTGACGCCAGAGCGGCTGCAACGGGACCCAGCATGGCGCTGTGCGAGGCCTCGCCGCTGCTCCGCGAGTTCGCTGGGTGACGGGGCGGGTGGAACGGGGCGCGTCAGCAGTAGTTGGGGGCGGGGTCGATGCTGGTGGGGGCGGGGCTGTCCTCCCAGCAGGAACCAGTCACCTTTCCCGGAGGCTTCTTGCGGGGAGAGGCAGGTTACGTGTTTCCGCTGTCTCTCGGAAGTCTCCACGCGCGGGAGGCACTGCGCGGTGCCGGGCGCGCGCTGGGTGCCGAGGATGCCGGCGTTCTGTGGCCAGGGGCGGCTCGGGTGACCCCCACGGCGGTTGCGCGGACGGTGGCGGCGGGGCCATGCTGAGCCGCAGCTCGTTCACCAGCCTGGTGGTGGGGGTGTTCGCGGTGTACGTGGCGCACACGTGCTGGGTGATGTACGGGATCGTCTGTACGCGGCCCTGCCCGGGCCCGGCCAAGGAGGAGCGGGCGGGAGGCGCGGCGGGCTGCATCTGGCCCTACCTGGCCCGCCGGCCCAAGCTGCAGGTGAGACGCGGGCTGGGCTCTCCCTCACCTTCCCGTGCCCGAGGGGCGGGCTGCAGCTCCCCGGCCCCTCGCCTGCCCCCGGGTCGCTGCTCCGCTGGCCGCAGATGGTTACCTTCGCCTTGGTCGGCCGGTTTGCGGCTCCGGTAGGCGTGAGCGCGTTGGCTGTGAGCAGCTTAAGGGCTCTGCCGGCGTGTACTTGACGGGCACCAGCTCTGCAGGAGTTAACGGGGTCGGGCCCTACGTTCATCAGGCGAGAGCCTTTTTTGTTTGCAGTTTATAATCTGTGCTTCTATCATTATTGGGCGCGGGGAGAGAAATGAAACTTTGGAGGGGGGAGGAGAGAAATGAGACTAGGGGACACCATCGTGGTGTAGAAACGAATAAGGAGCAAGTGGAAGACAAAATATACCATGGAAAAGAGAGAGGCTTAGTAATGAGGCTAATATGTAAGAATCTAAGAATAAGGGAGATCTTGTGTATTGAAGGAAAATGGGATTATGAAAGAGCAATTGAGGAATAAAATAATATGTAGTTGAAGAGAATGAGTGGGAATAAGGAGAGAGGAACGAATAAAGAAATAGAGCAGGTGGCCCAGACAGGCACAATTTCTTTAAAATAGAAGAACTTTATGTTCCTATATTTTGTATTTCACAAACATCTTCCAGTATTGCCAAGGCTAGGAGAAAGAGAGCGAATTCTCTAAGTACTTGTACAGAATTATGTACCAAAAGCATTTACACTTCACAACCATTATTATAACTATTATTTAAGTCAAGCCCTCAGAAGATAGTCATTAATTACATGATCATACACTTTGTTTTCTTTAGGACCTCTGTGTCATACACTAGACTGTATGGTCGGTACTCAGTGGCTTATCTATTCATATGCCGTGTTCAATATTCCCCTATTTAATGTGGTCTTAGGCCTTCATTATTACACACAGGTTAAACCTTGAACTGAATACAGAATTATTAATGTACTCATGGGCTTTTCTGTAATGATCTGAGCATAGTGAGTGCTTCACAAACATTAATGAATTTAGCTTCAGAACATTCTAATGAGGTGGTGGCATAGTAGATTCCCCTTATTAGCAATCCCTTTGATTTCCAGCAAAAAATTGCCATTATTCTGTGGTTGCCAATAAGTGGAAGGCAGTTTGGCAGCCAGGAAAGAAAGCACTGCAATGTACCATCCCTGTCTGCATGCCTCCAAACGTGCCTATGGGCAGGGTAGCAGCAGAGTAGGAGGTTGCAGCCTAGATGGTGTGGCTTTTTTACCAGGCACTGGGGCCCACAGACATACCTCTACCTCTCTCCAGGAGTCCTGGCTCAGCACATCCCAACACTTCCTTCCCTGACTGCAGCACCCCAGCAGAACACAAGTGGATAGAGCCCTGCAAATCCACGGGTATCCATCCACTTTATATCTGCAAAAAGAACGAGGAGTACTTGTGGCCAGTGGTGAGCTGGAGCCGGTTCGCACTGATGCAAGAACTGGTTGCTAAATTTAGAAGCTGGTGTAGAACTGGTTCCTAAAGGGGCGGGCAGGTGGGCAAACTGCGGTCCACGGGCCACATCCGGCCCGCGGGACCCTCCTGTCTGGCCCGCCTGAGCTCCCAGCTGGGGAGGCTCCCCCGGCCCCTCCCCACTCCCACCCCCCCTCGCATAGCCGCTGGAGCCCCCCGCTACCCCAGGGCTCTGGGGGCTATTTAAAGGGCCCTGGGCTCCCCTGCTGGGAGCCCCAGGCCCTTTAAATTGCCCCTTGGGGAAGCCGGGCCACCCCTGTACGGCGCACTGGCGTGTACCAGCTTACTTTCACCTCTGGGTAAGGGGGTGGGGCTGCAAGCTCCAGCGGCTGCTCGGCATCCTTATACAGCAGCATGGTAAGGGGGCCGGCCGGGGCTGGGAGGAGGGGTTGGATAAGGGATAGGGAGCTGTTGGAGGGGGCGGAGGTTATGGGGGGGCGGTCGGGACGGGGAATGGGGGGATTGGGTAGGCGTGGGAGTCCCGGGGGTCTGTCGGGGTGGTGCTGGATGGGGTTGGGGCAGTCAGGGGACAGGGAGTGGGGTGAGTTGGATAGGGGGTGGGGTCCTGGGGGGCAGTTGGGGTGGGGGGTCTTGGGAGCGGGTGGTCAGGGGACAAGGAGGGGGGGTTGATGGGTTGCGGGTTCTGAGGGGGGCAGTCCAGGGCAGGACGTGGGTTGGTGGCGGGGGGGAGACAGGCACTTGGGGCTTGTACTCTCCGCGTGGTTCCCTACCGGGACTTCGGTGGCGGGTCCATCACTCGCTCCGGAGCCAGTAGGGAACCAGTTTTTAGGATTTTGGGAGCTCATCACTGCTTGTGGCACATTAGAGACTAACAAATTTATTTGGGCATAAGCTTTCATGGGTGCATGAAAGCTTTTCATCGGGTGCATGCAGTGGAAAATACAGTAGGAAGATATATATCTGTGGACCATTTTCTGCGGATACCAGCACGGATGCAGATACAAATTTTGTATCCACGCAGGGCTCTGACGGTAAGAGCAGGCGGTCGCGGATCCTCCACCTGCCCTGGGCAGAGGGCCTGAGGGACAGGGGCTGGGAGCTGTTCGGGCCCCAGGGCAGGTGGAGGGTCCACTGTGGCGCCCCACAGCTGCCCACCCGGCTCTTACCGTGGCTGGGCTGCAGTTCTGAGCCGCCCCCCTCCCTGACCAGAGGGAGCCTGGTCAGGGAGAGCTGGCAGCTATGGGGAGCCTGGGTCCCTCCACCTGCCCTGGGCGGGGCGCTGGGACACTGGGTGGGGGCCCCCAGCCAGGGTAGGTGAAGGGTCCGTCATGACTCCCCACAGCTGCCAGTGCGTCTCTCTCCCTGACCGAGCTTGGAGCCTCAGTCCAGACTGAGCCCTGCAAATCCGCATATATCTGCAGATAATTTCTGCGGATCACAGATCGGATGAGGATAATGTGCAGCTCCAGCAACTGGGCTGCAACCCCCACCCTACCCCTCTTCCCACTAATGCCCTGCCCATAGCTGCCTGGCCTGCAGCCCCTTAGCTCGTGTAGGCAGGTTTGTGGAGCTGCAGCCTTAGAAGGAAGCACTGGGACATGCCGAGTGCTGACCCCTGGCGGCACATCTTAGTGCTTCCTTTCCCGGTTGCAGCCATGCAAACCTGCCTGCATCTGGGATCTTTCTTCCAAACTGCATTCTTAATAAGTAGCATGCCTGGTGCCAGAATCCAAATCCCATTAGCCTTAAAGTCAATGGGACAGGATTGGTTCCCAGGAAAACACTTCTGTCAATGGGAAGTTGTTAATGTCTGGGCTGCTATTAAGCGGAATGTACTCTCTCCATTGTGCTGATGCACAGAGACATTAGGGCCAAAATTGTCAGAAGTACAGTAGAACCCTGTTTAACCGAGCCTCCATTGCCAGCTCTCCATAATAACTGAACCACCAGCTATCAGCGGCTGATAGCAGCTGGGTCTTCCGCTATTAGCGAGAGCCCTGTCGCCCATTCTCCGGTTTCTCTGGTTTTTTGGTTATCTGATCTGGCCCAATTAGATTGGATAATTGGGGTTCCACTGTATCAATTAATTTGGAGTTCCTCACCAAGGTCTTGATTTTTCAGAGTAATTAACATTTGTACTTTATAAGTTCAAAGCACCATTCCAGTTGACTTGTTTTGCAGTTGTGAGTGCTCAGCACTTCAGCAAATATGTATGATTCAAGTTGGGCACTCAGAAATGAGGGGCACACAGTTAGCTAAATTTGGTTAAATAACTTGCCCTGTATTGCATAGGACTTGTATAGCAGATGAACGTCTAGAATCTAGCTGCCTCAATCATGAAACCATCCTTTATTGTCTGTTCATCTTTCAAGTTCTTTAACAAATAGATTCAGAGATGCCAAGGCCAGAAGGGACCATTGTGATGATCTATTCTGACGTGTATAGCACACGCCCTAGTACTTCCGTAAAATAATTCTAAGAGCATAGCTTTTAGAAAAACATCCAATTTTGATTTAAAAATTATCACTGATACAGACTCTCTGATGATCTTTGGTAAATTGTTCCAATGGTTAGTTGCTCTCACTGTTAAAAATGTACACCTTATTTCTAGTCTTAATTTGTCTAGCTTTCAGTGAAAAGGAGGCTGTACAGATGATAACTTCATTCACTACAAAGCCCTCATTCATTCCTTGAGCGTAGTCTAACCTGTGTATAGAATGAGAAAAGGGTTCTGGGGAGTCAATGTGGCCTTGTGGCTAGAGCACTAGACTCAGGGAACCTGTGTTCTCTTCCTCACTCTGCACTTGGCTTGTTGGGTGACCTTGGACAAATCACTTCACCTCTCTGTGGCTCAGTTTCCCCATCAGTAAAATGTGGATAATGTTACTGGCATCCTTTGTAAAGTGCTTTGAGTGATATCTCAAAAGTAATATATTAGAGCTAGGTATTATTCTTATTCTTCTATAGAAAAAGTAGCATGTGATTTAAGATTGTATCATAATGCATACATAAGCACAGGGGGACTGAATTAAAGATGCACAGGCAACATTAATTCTGGCATTTCTTAAATTTAGGGTGTTTAATTTTGCAACCTTTGTTTTCTTTAAATGTGTTTTGTTGTTTCCCAATTTTTTAAAAAAGCAATCTAGAAAAATAAATCAGATGGAACCATGGAGCCCAGAAGGGTTGGAACCTTTAGATCTACAGCACAGACCTCTAACACTTGACTAATGGAGTAACTGTTAGCTGTAGTAGGCTCTATATTTCACCTATAGCAGCAGAGAGTGGTGCACAGCCTGATAATTTACCTGATTTAATGTGAAATGTCTTTCAGTTTGGGGGAGAAGGCATCTTTCTGATCCTCCCAGAGGACTGCCCCTAGGCCAGTGGTTTTCAAACTGCGGGTTGCAACCCAGTACTGAGTAGTGTAATGTAACGCACTGGGTCGCGGCAGCTCTGGTCACCACCGCCGACTGGGCCTTTAAAAGTCCCATCGGCGGTGCTGCCCGTCTAAGTCAGGCTAGTCCCTACCTTTTCCAACACTGCGCTCCGCCCTAGAAGCGGCCAGCAGCAGTTCTGGTTCCTAGGCTGGTAGGGGGGCAGTACTTGCGGGCGAGAGCCTCCACCTAGGAGCCGGACCTGCTGCTGGCCGTTTTCAGGGTGCAGCATGGTCCGCAGTGCCAAGACAGGCAGGGAGCCTGCCTTAGCACCACCACTGACCAGGAGTCGTCCAAGGGGCGCCCCAATCCCTTGCCCCAGCCCTGAGCCCCCCCAAACCCTGAGTTGTTAATGTTTTATTGTAGGGTCTGTATTCAATTTCTAGCCTCTCTTCCCCACAAATATTCTGTTGGTATTCTTGTATTATTCCTGTAATGATCAGTGGTGGTCAAGTCATATGTATTTTTATTTGGAAATGTTTTATAATTTATTTTTCTCTGTGGATCATATGTCTTCTCTTCTTTATTTTCCTGTGATGATGATTATGCCACCTGATATGGGCGAACTTAGAACAGCTTTGTTAGAGATATGGAACGTGCCCTTGCTAGCATGGAACAAACAGTTCTTTGTCCATGCACTGATTGTTTTATCCTTTTTTATTTTAGTTAAGTGTATACACTACCACACGGTCAAACATTGGTGCTGAGAATAATATAGATCTGATTTTGAATGTGGAGGATTTTGATATTGAGTCCAGATTTGAAAGGTAAAGTATTATTATTATAAAGTTCTTTAGAGTTCCTACAAAATTATTGTATCTAATAGATAATAGTTATGTGATGCATGTTAGTGCCAGTGAATTAAGGTAGATCTGCCATGCACCACAGTGTTTTCACGTTGAAATAGTGATTTGTTGTTGTCAACTCTGGTGGATTTTCCACCATCAAAGTTAATGCAGTATACAGCATATAGAAATTCAGGCTTTATTTAAAAGAAAATAATAGTGAATAAAAGTTTTAATTTTAAGTCTGTCAAAATGTCAGGCCTTATTGCAAATTTAGTCTAAAGTTGAGAATGAAGTGCTGCTTTACTTTTGATTGCTGTACTGGAAATACATGTACTTCAAACAATGTTGTATCAATGGCAGTTTGAAACTCATCTTGTTTTTGACTGTATACTAGTTTTTCATTTTCTAATACTTTAATATTTTATAATCTCTTGACATCTCCAATTCGTTTAAAAATAAAGGGAAACAAAGAAGGGGAAATGTAGTTATTAAGAAGAAATATAATCCACTCTGGCCCCACTGATGGGCTTCATGTATTTTTGCCTTTATTACAGTCTAGGAACCTTGAAACTTAGTCCCCTGCTCTGGACCTCACGTTTTACCAACTTTAATGTCCCTTTACTATGCAGATTCAATGGTATATAATGTGCCAAATGTTTAAGGTACTTGGATAGTTTGGATTGTGCTGCCAGTATTTAAAACAACTGTTTTCAGCCACTTAAGTAAATATTTTACAAATGCTAATCAAGATGCCTTAAAGTATAGCTCTGCGCTGAATAGTGACTAAAATTGACATGGAAATCCAGGTCTGTCCATCAATAACTTCTGTATCATATCTGTTCAGTTTACATGTCAGGTGACTTTTTGCAACAGCTGGTGTTTCAAACTTTGCCTAGAATCTGAAAGTCAAGCTATGTTTTTAGCTTGCACATCACCAACTCACTTTTCCATGTCTGTGTTAGTTCTACATTTCTAACAGAGTAATATAAACTAATTCTTTGTTGCTGAAGTAAACAGTTAAGACTCTGTATACTTATGAAGGAACATCAATGGACTAGGAAGATGTCCTTTTTATTTCAGAGCAGAATCACGCTTTTATGACTTAAAATGTTATTAATTTTTTATATTTAATTTTTCTAGAACTATGTCAATATTCCACTTCAAATCATCAGTTTAAAGAGAAACTATTTCACTTTTTAATTAAAAAACAAAACAAAAAAAACCAAAAACACCCTGCCATTTTGCTTTTGGGTTGTCTATATCAGATTCTGCTATGTTTTCAATTTTTTTTTTCTTATAACTCCACTAATTTGGAGAGCCTAACCTCTGGTCGTCATATGCTTCAGCTCAGATGGGTAGTAAATATGTTTCTTTTACTGTGATGTAACTTGGTTCTGTAGTCCATGGAAGAGTTCAGTGCAGTGAAGTGCAGTGCAGAGCTAGTCTCTGGTAGAATTAACAGAAATACAGTTGGGGCTATGTAATCCAAGATAAAGCAAGAATAGCTTTTCCGCATTTAAACACACTGATATTACTATTACTCTGAGTTGAAAGTTTCATTGTCTGACACTGACAAAGAGAAATATTTAAAATTCGTTCCTGGGGAATCTGAAGAAGTGAGATAGAATAGCTTGACAATATATTGAATTGTTTAGAACTTCAAATTAGTTTGTAATTTGCTGTCATGTTTTATAATGATTACGTTGTGTGGAACTTTAATCCATGCAATTTAAGTAGTAATTGAAGCTTGTCAAAAGAAAAGAAAAATTAAGCATTCACAGCTAGTACAAAATGAAAACATGCTGTTTCTTGCTACACTCTTTCCAGAGTTCTGTGTTTGTAATTTACCATGGCTGAAGAGGAATTTCATTGTCACTAAGTACTTGACAACAGATAAGTTAGTGGTTTATACTGAATACATTTTGCTGAAGATTTGTTTTACATGATGATGAAATTCATTTTTTTGGCTCACCCTTTCTAAATATTTTTTTAAAGCAAGTTCTAATATAGCATTTAAAAGTAGCAAGAATTCTGTATTTATAATTGACATCACTATACTATTTTATAATGTATTTTGTATTTTAGAACAGTCAATGTCTCTGTACCAAAGAAAACTCGAAATAATGGCACACTGTATGCATACATATTTCTTCACCATGCTGGCATTTTACCTTGGCACGATGGCAAACAGGTGCATCTAGTAAGTCCTCTGACCACATACATGGTCCCTAAACCAGAAGAAGTTAATCTTATCACTGGAGAATCCACCACCCAGGTAGGCTTTTTTCCTTGGTGGTAAAAATGCATAAAAAGAGCATCTGAAAACATCTTTCTTATCATGTCAAGATAGACATAAAGTAGGTTTCTTAAACAGAAAAAAACCTAAATAAAATATCAAATGACTTTTTAAAATAGTAAGGGCAGGTGCGGGGTAACATGTAGGAACTAGAAAATATTATTTAGGTCTGTCAGAGAGGAGTGGGCGGAAGAAGGAGGGCTGATCAGAGCAGAAGGGACTCAAAAGGGAGGAGGGATGGATGTAGTTGATGTCAGCAATACAGCTAACACCTTTGGATATTGTTAATCAGTTTGACCTCTGCAGGCATGGGGTGTCACAAAAAGCAATTAGGGATTGTAAGACTTTGAAAATTGTATTACAGTCTAAAAGCAAAGAAAATCTCGCTCGCTCACTCACACACCCTTACCTTTCAAGATCAAGTATTTTTTGAAAGATTGACAGTTTTCTAATTGTATAGGCTTATTCTTATAATTGGATTTTTTTAAATTTTATAGTAAAAGTAAGGAAGGGGTGATTGTGCAAATTTGACTGTGAATAAGGGATCGCCAATGTGAAAAGTTTGAGAAACACTGCCGTAGGATGAGAGTTCTCAACTTGGTGGTTGCAAATAGATTGGTGGTGATTGTAATCACCTTTCCTTTCTCTGTGAATGGGGACAGGGGAGTCCTGAAACTGTTTACTGTAACATGAGGTCACGGTATGGATAAGGTTAAGAACCACTGCTTTAGCAGAAGGAACTGGAACTGAGGAGCAGAACATTGCTGATCGTCTTTTTGAATGTCAGTGCTCTGATTAGAAATGTGTGGGGAGGGGAGAGATGGCGATAATTTTTAATGAATCTGTAAACTCGGGGGTTGTACCGTTTGACTGGAGATTAGCTAATATAGTTCCTATTTTCAAGAAGGGGGAAAAAAGTGACCCGGGTAACTACAGGCCTGTTAGTTTAACATCTGTAGTGTGCAAAGTCATGGAAAAAATATTGAAGGAGAAAGTAGTTAAAGACCTTGAGGTCAATGGCAATTGGGCAAATTACAACATGGTTTTACGAAAGGTAGATCGTGCCAAACCAACCTGATCTCCTTCTTTGAGAAAGTAACCGATTTTTTAGACAAGGGAAATGCGGTGGATCTAATATACCTCGATTTCAGTAAGGCGTTTGATACGGTACCGCATGAGGAATTATTGGTTAAATTGGAAAAGATGGGGATCGATATGAAAATCCAGAGGTGGGTAAAGAACTGGTTAAAGGGGAGACTGCAGCGGGTCGTACTGAAAGGTGAACTGTCAGGTTGGAGGGAGGTTACCAGTGGAGTTCCTCAAGGTTCGGTTTTGGGTCCAATTTTATTTAATCTATTTATTACTGACCTCGGAACCAAAAGTAGGAGTGGGCTGATAGTTTGCGGATGACACAAAGTTGGGAGGCATTGCCAATTCGGAAAAGGATCGGGATATCCTGCAGGGAGATTTGGATGACCTTGTAAACTGGAGTAATAGTAATAGGATGAAATTTAATAGTGAGAAGTGTAAGGTTATGCATTTAGGGATGACTAACAAGAATTTTAGTTATAAGCTGGGGACGCATCAGTTGGAAGTAACGGAAGAGGAGAAGGACCTCGGAGTCCTGGTTGATCGCAGGATGACTATGAGTCGGCAATGTGACGTGGCCGTAAAAAAAGCTAATGCGGTCTTGGGATGCATTAGGCGAGGTATTTCTAGTAGAGATAAGGAGGTGCTAGTCCCGTTATACAAGGCATTGGTGAGACCTCATTTGGAGTACTGTGTGCAGTTCTGGTCTCCCATGTTTAAGAAGGATGAATTCAAACTGGAACGGGTACAAAGAAGGGCCACTAGGATGATCCGAGGAATGGAAAGCCTGTCGTATGAAAGGAGACTTGAGGAGCTCGGTTTGTTTACCTTAACCAAAAGAAGGCTGAGGGGAGATATGATTGCTCTCTTTAAATATATCAGAGGGATAAATACCAGGGAGGGAGAGGAATTATTTCAGCTCAGTACTAATGTGGACACGAGAACAAATGGATATAAATTGGCCGTCGGGAAGTTTAGGCTTGAAATTAGAAGGTTTCTAACCATCAGAGGAGTGAAGTTCTGGAACAGCCTTCCGAGGGAAACAGTGGGGGCGGAAGACCTCTCTGGCTTTAAGATTAAGCTTGATAAGTTTATGGAGGGGATGGTTTGATGGGATAACAGGATCTTAGTCAATAGGTCAATAACGTGCCATCACTGGTAATTAGTACCAATGGTCAATGATGGGATATTAAAAGTCAGAGAACTTTTTCCTGAGTGTCTGGCTGGAGAGTCTTGCCCGCATGCTCGGGGTTCAGCTGATCGCCATATTTGGGGTCGGGAAGGAATTTTCCTCCAGGGTAGATTGGCAGAGGCCCTGGAGGTTTTTTGCCTTCCTCTGCAGCATGGGGCAGGGGTCGCTTGCTGGAGGATTCTCTGCAATTTGAAGTCTTTAAATCATGATTTGGGGACTTCAGCAGCTGAGCCAAGGGAGAGAATTATTCCAGGAGTGGGTGGGTCAGCTTTTGTGGCCTGCATCATGCGGGAGGTCAGACTAGATGATCATAATGGTCCCTTCTGACCTTAAAGTCTATGAGTCTGAGATTGGGTCTGGGTGTTTCAGCTACAGTCAAGTAGTTCAAAGGCAGTTATTTTTGCCAGAAAGCAAGTAACAGTTGAATTTTCAAACTAAGCCAAAGTAAGCTGTATAGCAACATTTAAAATATTTATTATAAATTTAACAACATCTGTTTTCTGTATATCACATCTTATTTTGAGGGGGATACTGAAATTTGCATAGGCAAGTGAGTTTAATTTGCTGGCAAAGCCACACTATACTTTGTAGTAGATTCAAAAGTTTGACACTTAGCTTAATCCTGATTATATGATCAGTAAACATAATTTGAATTTTAAAGTTTTGAATAGTTTGCAGGCTGGAAAGAGCCTTTTAATCTTAAATCAAACTGAACTGAAATGTTATAGAGGCACTTACAAGATCTGTAAGGAAGAGTCTCAGAAAGCTAGGTTTATTACTGTGCTTGCTGGCAGACCCATGAATGAGTTGGTGTAAATCAGATTTGTGAGGTGTTGGAAATATCATTCTCTTTAATATGGAAGATGTGGAGTCTGGTACAGTGGGTGACATCACACAGGAAATAAAAATACCTTCAGAAGTTGTGGGGATTAAGGCTGAATTCATCAAGTTAGAACTGGCTGGCCTGATTGTAGATGGTTTAGCAGTGAATATGTGTACAGGCTTACTTTAGGCAAGATACTCCCCATGTTGTTGTTGTGAACCTTGCCAGCTACAACCAAGGAGAACATCATTGTAATTTTGAAAAATATTTTCAAATTTTACTGGTTAAATCCACAAAAGAAGTTCTTACTGATACCTTCAAGCTATTTGGACATATGCACCATATGAGAGGGAGCCTGCCTTAGTCTCGGGCCCCCGCTGCACTGCCGACCGGACTTTTAATGGCCCAGTCGGCGGTGCTGACCGGAGCCGCCAGGGTCCCTTTTCGACCGGGCATTCCAGTCAAAAACCGGACGCCTGGCAACCCTAGCCAGTACCTCCATGGGCAGTTTCTCGGGCGTGGCTGTACTTCCCCCAGTCCCACCCACTGGGGTGGGTACCAGGCTCACCAGCAGCTGTCCCTGATCGAGCTAATGTGTGCAAGCAGCTCACACACCTCTGGGCAAGAGATGCAGAGCGCTGCATGGAAGGGACTCCTGTCCGAGAGTGTGCGAGCCGCTTGCACACACTAGTGCAACCAGGGACAGCTAGAGGGCGGAGCTGTGGGCAGTACAGCCATGCCCAAGGAGCTGCCGGCGTGGGGCACTGGTTCCTGGAGCAGCGACCTGTGATGCTGCTGCTTTTGCTGCCATGATTCCCAGTAGAGCTCTGCAGCTCCGCGATTTATCTCTGCGCAGAGCTCTACTCTTCGCCCCCTCCCCCAAAGCCCTCCCCTGCCCGTCGCTAGCGCCTCTTTGCCCCTTCCCCCAAGGGTGGCCTCCTGTTGTTCACACTGGAGAGGCGTGAGCGGCAGGTGGGGAGGGACTTCAGGGAACAGGCAGAGTGAGGGCAGTGCCTTGGGGGAAGAGGTGGAGTGGGGGTGGGAAGAGGAGCAGTGCAGGTGGGGCCACGGCCCAAGCACCCTTTCGGCAGCAGCACTGTAAAAGTGGCAGGCCAACGCGCCTCCGAAGGGAGGAGCACAATATCCTGTTTGGGGAGGCTTAATCTCCCCTGGCCTACTATACCTGCCACCCATGTTCGACAGCCTGAGTTATCCTTGTTCTTAAGGAAAAAGGACAGGGAGATTTTGTGGGCACTGTGTGTTTCATGATGGACTTAAAATGCACTTGTGATTGAAGTCCTTTTTGAAGAGGGATTCTTTGCAAAAGCTAAAATATACTGTACTGAAACTTACAGCATGAAAGACAATCCTGGCCTTTATGTTAAAAAACTTAGGCTTGGTGATGGTATGTTTGAACTTCTGGGTCAGGCCAGAAAGCAATACATCTTTTAAGGATTTATTGATTTTGGTGGGAATTTGTTTATTGCACTGCAATAGCAGCCATGTGGATTTTGCACAATGAACTTCATCTAAGCAATTCCACACGTGTAGCAAAGCAAAATCCAGAACTTGATTCAGATGTTAGTGCCTGGCCAAAGACTTTCCAGCTCCGTTAGTCTGCTGTTTACTTGCTTGAAAGCGGACCAAGAAGAAAACAAATCGTAGCAAGTATTCAACAACAAATAAAGAAAGCATTAATGGAGGAAAGACTGTCTTGCATAATGATCCAAAGCAAAACAAATGGAATGGCAACTGTATCTCTTTAATTTACTTGAGAGAATGAAAAAACAGCCAGAATATTGGTTGTCATTTTTTTTTTGACACCCAGTTCTGAAGTCTTAGTTGCTTGTTAACAAGTGATCAGATTTTTTTTCTTTCCTAATGGAAGCTGAGATCTTTTTACAAATGTCACATGAAAGTGGTGTTGAGACAGCACAAATTCAGTGCAAGTAGTGTTATCCCCACGCTCCCAAATCCTTATACAGAGCAAGCAGATGTCAGTGTTCTGGCTGTTTCAAATAAGGCCTGGAGAGTAATCAGAAAATCAGTGGTTTTTTTAATTAACTTTTTTCTGAACTGGCTTCAAATTTTTAAAAGTTTAAGTCTTGAACCAGAGAAGTATAATATTTCCTCTTTTCTAAGCATATATGTTTTTCAGTTTTAGTTTCAAATAGCAATGGGCATAGGATTCATTCCAGCAGAGTTAGAAAAATATTGATATGATGTCTAGTCCAAGCTGTAATAGTGCTAATTTTCCACATGTTCATGTTTCTGGTGTAGCTAATTGTAATCCAGGGTTTAAGTGACTTATTGTTTTTTTTCTAAAATTTGCATTTAATGTGTACAGCATTATGCTTGTTTCCTTTTTATTTAAAAGCAAATTGAAGCAGAAAAGAAACAGATCAATGCCTTAGATGAACCTGTCTCACATTGGAGGTCAAGGTTGACTCTAAATGTTATGGTGGAAGATTTTGTTTTTGATGGATCCTCTCTCCCTGCTGATGTTCATCGATACATGAAGATGTAAGTTTACAGAGATTTTATTTTGTTAGACTTAGAGCTATTCAGTTTATAGGGCTAATTTCTCCTTTAAATAACCTCTTAGTGAAACATTAAAGTTGTACAGTTAAAATCACAGAACTCATTGTTGGGAAAAGGGTATTTTAACATCAGACTTAAACTTCAGCAATCACAATGAGCAATATTTAAATAGTAGTAGCCCTTACACTATGACCCAAGATTGCACCACATCTTAATTGTGGCCCCCTTGTGCTTATGTATGACGATGTATTCTTTAACTGCATGATCACATCTGGTTCCATAGAAACCCATCTCATTCAGTACATAGATTAGACAATTGTGATGGTTTCCAGGGGTACCCAGGACTGTGAGTCACTTTGTTACCCCCAACCTCCAGCAAGAAAGAGTCTTGCGTATGGTGGGGGGGTGTCATTGCCCTACCACCATCAGCCTTTCAATCACTCAAGCACGCTCCTGTGAGCTATGCCAGCCCTATCTGCCTTGCAGGCTAACAATACATACACTCCAATCCCTCAGTCCCTTTGAAGAGCTCCAGTCTCAACACTGTCTACTCACAGAATTCCCAAATCCTCTGCTCCCAAAGGTGCAGTGTATCCCAGTTTTCCCTTAAACCACTGCTCCTGTAAAGTCTCACAGGACTCGTGAACAATTAAATAAACCTTCTGGTGTTTGATTATAAGAAAGAATAGAATTTCTACTAGAAACGAGAATGTGATGGAAACAAATGGGTACAATATAAAACAAAATCATTAGAAGTGAACCTGGGTCAATGTTTATTAATAGTTACCTTTCCTATCTAATAAAGTAGGTCCCCCCACCCTACTCCACCCCAAAGTTCGGTCTATTGCAGAGCTGGCTGGCTTCACAGGAACCAGGGTCCAATTTTTCATGAGAACATTCCTGCTCCCAAGATGTCTCCTCAGTGAATAGAGATAGTGCTTCCCCCCTATTCTCTGTTACTCTGAAGTAATCTCTTGTATTTTATTCATAGGCAGGGTGATTCTCTGACTGTTGTAATGTTCCTTTTTTATCTCCAAGTGATTTTGATTGTTTGCATTTGTCTCGGATGGTTTTCTATTGAAAGTCTTGGGTTGGAGCAAGGCTAGACCATTGATCCTTGTATCACATCACCAGCTAAGCAGGACAGGATGACCATGAACTCCCTCCTGTTTGAATGGGCCATTACAAAGAAACATCCCCTGGTGACTCACTTCTATTCAAAGTCCATAAAGCATACTTTTAACATAATTATACTATTCCTTATTTGTTACCCGTACGTACATATTGCAATGATTATGCATCTTTGCAAGTTATGAGCTTTCTGTAGCTTTCTTATATGCTGTTCTTCATGAATAAATATCCTGCAAGATATGTTTAGTGTAGTGAGTGAGTCAAGTTTTAGGTCAGTTGTTTGCCATGAGGTTTCTGTGTCACAACTATACACAGGGCATGAGTCGGGAATGTTAGCATGTGATTGTATAGTTAAAATTGGATCATAATTCCTACAAAGGGGCAGAATTAAGGTTGCACAGAAACATTTGGCATTTAATGCCCTGAAAGCTTAACATTCTCAATGTAATTTTTTACTTATACAGCTCTCAAAAAAAAAAAAAAATTAATTTAAAAAAAATAAAATAAATGTCTCATGGTAGTTTTTTCATGCTCAGGCATTTTCACTGCCCTTCTCTGCACCTTTATGCTACATCTGTTTTGAGATGGGAAGATAATAAATGAGTGTTCCTTAAACATGCCGTTGATTTATGATTGTAACATGCTGCTGGGGATATCCAGAGCTGTGAGCACTATATAACCTCTCTGCCTCAGCAAGAGTTAGTTTTGCTAGCAACAAGACTGGTCAGCTGCCTGCCACAGCAATCAATCTTCCTCACCAGCAAACGTCTCAAGGCTCTCCTAGCCCAAACCATCGGGTTGCCAGGTGCCCGGTTTTCGACCAGACTGTCCAGTCAGATGTACTGACCTGACATCAAAAGTCTGGTTACTATGCGTGGGTGGGGTGGGTGCGTCATCAACCTGCACCAGCCCCTGCTCAGCTGGGGCCACCTCCTGTTTGCATCTTGTGGCCAGGCAGGCAGCAGGCTCCGCGTCAAGCTGCAGCTCGTGTCCCAGCCCCAGAGCAGAGGGAGTCCATCTTAGGGGGAAGGGGGAGGGAGGTGGAGAGGATCAAGTGATGGGGGACGAGGAGCGAGTGGGGAATAGGGCCTCGAGGGAAAAGGCGGGGCAGGTACGGTATCTTTGGGGGAAGAGGCGGAGCCTTGGGGGAAGAGGTGGGCTGGGGGGAAGAGGCGGGGCAGAGGGGTCTGGTTTTCAAAAATTAGAAAGTTGGCAACCCTACTTGCCTAGGAGGTAGCAATCAGTGCACTCCAGCCCCCAGTCTCCTGAGAGACGTTTCTCTGAAGTGCACAGCTGCTACCATGGTGCATTCACAGAGGATAATTAAAATTTGCTGTTCTGTTGGTCAGTACATCAGAGCTTATTAATTTAGTTAAATACATCCTTCACTAATTGGTTTATACTAAAAGTAAAACAAGTTTAACAACACAATGGCATAGATTGTTACTAAGTAAAAGAGATAAAGGTAGAAATGGTTACAAGAAAATGAAAGTGGAAATGCATGTCTAAAAGTCTAAAACTTAATCTAGCAAGATACAGTCTTTGTCCAAGATAATTTCTTTTACCCACAGTCTCAATTCGATCTTTTTTTATTAGCAGGCTTGGCCAGGACCCATCACAGAGATCAAATCGCTTGGTTTCTGTGTCTCCTAAGGTGAAAAATTAAGATGGAGGTTCTCTCTGTTCCTTATATCCCTAAAGGGATTGCCTTGGTCTTACAAGTCAGGAAGGCCTCCTGGAAATTGTTTCATGTCTCTCTCTAGGGTGCAGGAGCCATGTTAATTCTCTGCCTTTTGAGTTAAGGGCCAGGTTAACCCTCCCTTGTTTAGCTTGATGACTTTATTTATTGCTAATATGTAAATTGAGGTAAACGCACATTCCTTTGTCTGAGACAGTCCTGTTTATCGCCTTTACCTAGGCTCGGCTGTCTGACGTTAAACATGTTTTAGTAACATCGTACAGAGAGAATTCATAACTTCACATACAATGTTAACACATGCATTTTACAATAATATTAATACCCAGCCTTCATATGGTACTTTAGAAAGCATATTTTGTACAAATATTATTGCAATAATGTGTTCGTGTGAACGCAGGAGTGCTTGGGTCACGATGCATTATAATTTCAGTTATTTTCAGTAAGGTTGTATTAAGAAACAAATACCCTGTGGTCTTTTTGACTGCCATTGTGCACTCAGCAGAGGTTTCGCACCAGAATATCTTTAACATTGTCCCTACCATCAATGTGAGAATAATCTGAAGTGCTGCAGAAAATTATTTCCTATTGGGAGAAGTGCCATTGAGGCTGTGCCACTGAGTGAAAGGTGGAAGATGTTTTATTATGGATATTTCCTCAGATAATTCAGTTTCTATCTGGTGGGAGGGAAACAATGATCTGGGATCAACTGTCTCTTCTAGAAGAAGGCAACTATGTCCTTGATTTTACAGATGCTTAAATCTAGATAAATTGCAAGTGCAGGATAGTTCTTCATAGGGGATCAGCAGCACCAATTCAATGTACTAGAGAGTCAAGATGGTCTTGGGGTTAGGTCAATAGATGGGGACTCCAGAGTTTTAGATTCTATTCCCAACTCTGCCTTTGGCTTCCTGTGTGACTTGGGGTACGTCACTTGGGCCTGGTTCTGTCGCCCATATTTTGAATAGTGCTCTATTCTGCAAGTACTCCCACTGTGTATTTACTCTGGCAAAGTTTGGACACACATGGGTGCACTACTACAGTTCTACCGGCAATTGTGGAAGCTGTAGTCTTGACATGGCACTGGGTTTTTTACCACCATGTCATCTAGACCACGTCTGTTTAGATGACCTGGTAGTAAATAGGCCTGTGTCTTGTGTATGGTTTGTCTCCCACCATTACTTATGCCAGTGGAGCTGCCCCAGCGACTAATTATACATGCAGTTTTTCCTAGTGTTTACAAGGCACAGGGACTTCACTAATATTTGTGATTTATAGTGTAGTTGTAGCCGTGTTGGTCCCAGCATATTAGAGAGACAAGGTAGGCAATATCTTTTATTGGACCTACTTCTGTTGATGAAAGAGACATGGTTTTGAGCTACACGGAGCTCTTATTTTGACCTGCAAAAGAGCTCTGTGTAGCTCAAAACTTTGTCTCTTTCACCAACAGAAGTGGGTCCAATAAAAGATATTGCCTTAGCCACCTTTTCTCTCTAATGTTTGAGGTATTCAAAATCTGTGGTGAGTGCTGTGAAAAACTCTTTAAGTTGCACTGGTTTCATAGACTAACTTATTTTTACAATCAAGTACATTTCAAATATGGGTAATCCCCAGTCTCTCATTACTGGGATGCAGTTTCTTGTCTTCACCAGACATTGTAATGTCTGCTCTCACTTCCGCATGCTGTAGATACCTCACTACCAACTTCAAATGATAGTTTTATCCATCTTTTGTTTCTTTCGTTCTCTGTCCTTTATATTGCATGTGTATCTGGAACTTATCCTGTCTTTCTGTATTGCTAACCTTGAAGTTGAAACTGCAAAAAGTGAACTGAAAAGGATGAATTCTCATTTGCACCAAATATACTACTCTGATAGGGTAAAGAGGTCCAGTATGGAAATTTTCATGGCACACATTAAAGTTAAATATGTGTGAAACTATGTATAATTGATTTTTTGTGCACTAATATGATTAGAAAAAGTTTTCTTTCTGGAGTAACGTAATCATAAAAATCCATGTTTGAACATCATAGGGTTCAGTTGGGGAAGACTGTGCATTACCTTCCAATATTATTTATTGATCAGCTAAGCAACAGAGTGAAAGATTTAATGGTGAGTAACAAAATGCCTTTTCACTAAATTTTGAATTACAGTTTTACGGAAATCTCTAGTACTGCTGTAATTAAGGCTTTGTCCTTGTTTCCATTACAGCAGCCCACGTCACAGAAATTCACAGTGGACACAGCTAATATGTTGCTAATCTAATCTTCAGATTAGATGTTGATTAAATGCCCAAAAAATTCATTAATTCAGAATTAAGGGTGTTCTTTCAGAATGTGGAAATTGGCTAAACCAGAAAACTCCAAGTTAAGATGCACACTGGTTGCCAGGCTGGCTGCATCTCCTGCTTTGAGCAGGAGGTTGGATTAGATGACCTACCGAGGTCTCTTCCAGCCCTAATCTTCTATGATTCCTGGTCTCTTTGAGCATCCTCAGTAGGTCTCAAGCCTATAGCTGGTGCCTCTGATTTAGGGTGGAATTACATGACCCTTCTGTTCTCAGGCCAGGCCCTTGGTTGCAGTCACGTGGTACTAACCATGGTTACCTTAGTAGGTCTAACTTTGGCTCAGACCCTGTTGTTCTGTTTTCTCCAGAAGCAGTGACAGTGGTAATCAGTGACCAAACAGCCTCCTTAGAGAAGATTTATTTAGAACAAAAGCATTTAAGAGAAAAACAGATCTGAAAACAACATAGACTAGACATCTGTCTATTTTGCCAGGTATCTAATTATATTCCAGGTGAGGATCCAGGCAGGTCTATAGACCTCAGAGACCTCTAGGGTCTGACTGGAATAGTCCATTCCCTTAACTCGCAAACTGTTTCTCTCCTTTGCTTCAGGGAGAGTCCTCTTATAAAAGCTGTTCAGTCTTTTTGATCTCCAAGTTCCCAGCCTGGCAAAAGAAGCTTGCATCTTCCTTGGAGACCTTAAATCTGCTGGCTTTTCACATTCTTTCAAGTGTCCACAGGGGTGTTCTTATCAGAGGCCATTATCATTTTCCTGTTCTTTACACAGCTCCCTATTAAGTTACATCAGTGCATTCATACAGGAAAGTCTTAACACAGTAACTTCCTCTCATTAACCTGGTCATGTATGGTATTCATAAAATTATTACATCTCTACATTCTTAGATTACATAGCAATTCCACAAATGCTGTAACTTTGTTTGTCCACTGTTCACATTTCTGGAAAGGCATGAGGCAGCTCTGGGCAAGTTTCACTCTGCACTAACAAATTCTTGGGCATTTAATTTTTATTTTTTTTAAATAACTTTTCGTCACTCTCACGTACCACAGCCCAGCCCTTCCGTTCACTTTCTCAGATTCCTTGCAGTGATTACCTTGTACACAGAATGCGTTGCCCATACATCATCTCTTTGTCCTCCCATTTCTGTGCCTG
Organism: Platysternon megacephalum; assembly: GCA_003942145.1. NCBI lineage: Eukaryota > Metazoa > Chordata > Testudines > Platysternidae > Platysternon > Platysternon megacephalum. Next base: position 600,919 of record QXTE01000328.1, on the reverse strand, counting down.
TTCTGCGCACCTGATTCTTCCTCCTCCCAACGTTGGCAGGGATCTCAAAGGTTGAAGAGCTGAGGAGCAAATGCAGGAACTAAAATGGAGTCAGTGGGGAAGCTTTTAGAAGAGGGGACCAACATGATGGATGTGGATGATGTTGGGGAGGCTTTGCCTCTGTCCCCCCCCCCAAAAACCCAGCTTTTCAACTTTGATCCCTTCCTTCCCACCCTGCTATTGTTCTAATACACTCTCAGCCCCTCACTGCTCCTACTCCCCAAATTTCCTCCAATTGCTCAGACCCCCACCACTGCCTCAACATCTCGTCCATGCTTTCTATCATGTCCATGTCCGACCCCCCACATTACCCCTGCTGCTCTGAGCTACCACCACCACACACCAGCTCCACCTTCTTCCTTGCCACTCCATGCCCCTGGTAAGCTTGGAGGGGCCCTGAGGAGGTAGGAAGGTGGCACTGGTGGAACTGTAAGGAATGCATTAATCAGCAGGAGGCAAGGAGGGGCAGGAGAGTGGAGATAGAGTTTTGGGAAGGACCTCTGTGTCTAATGTTCGGGGAAGAGGCTCTATACATCCATCTGCAGTATAGCACACTCAAGAAGTATGAAGGGGCCCAGATGTTCTTAAATGAATGAGAACATCCCATGGAGATGAATACAGCCTGAAATGATAGTTCTGAGAGGTGTGAATTGCTTCATTCAGCTCAGTGGGTTGTCTTGTCTCCCTCACCGCGGGTGCTTAATATCACAACTAGCAGATGGGGTGGGGGTAGAGGCTCAGGACCCTCTGGATGATGGTTCACATGGGGAGTTAGGGAGAGGGTCACAGGACCCCCAGATCACAGCACAGACATGGGACATGGAGAAGGCCTCAGACTTCATTACATACAGGGGCGGTGGACCCAGATCTGTGCTTACATATGGGAATCCTTGTCTTTCCTGGGGGTAGGATTGCTGCTGCCCCATTCCCCTCTTTCCCCACTTTGTGAGACACATTCCTTTTCAACCATAGCCCAGAGAGATGGGGTTGTGTGTGGGAGTCATGTCCCTCTATCTGGCCAGAAGTGGGATCAGAAGTGGGAAATGGGCAGCAACTTCAAATGGTAGGGGAGAATGTGGCGGAGGGGGCCTTGTTAGCTTCAAATTGGCCATTCCTAACCCCATAGTTGACACTGAGTTATTATATAGAAGACATCATAACCCAGTCACTGTGCTAGATTATTAACTCACTAAGGCAATAGTCTCAGGGCTTGTCTACACTACCGCGCGGGGTCGATCTAAGATGCACAACTTCAGCTACGTGAACAGCATAGCTGAAGTCCATGTACTTAGATCTACTTCCCACGGTGTCTTCACTGCGGTAAGTCGACAGCTGATGCTCTCCCGTCGACTCCGCTTGCGCTTCTCATTCTGGTGGAGTACTGGAGTCGACAGGAGAGCACTTGGCGGTTAATTTATCGCGTCTATACTAGACGCAATAAATGGACCCCCTCTGGATCGATCGCTGCCCGCCAATCTGGCAGATCAGATCAGAGATCTGCCAGCTCCCAGGCAACAAGACAGACCCACATATGCATAAGGAAGTAAGATAGAGACCCTTCCAAAACAAACACAACATTGCATACCCAGTTGCCCCTCTTGAGGTGATAAGAGAGAATGAATCATTGGGAAATGTTAGTTATGTTGCTTAACGCACTTATCAGAGGTGCTTAGATGCTTCAGAGATGAGGGTTGTATAAGAATCTGAATAGAACAGACTACACATTTAGTATATTAACACATGGTGTTTTAAATACTGCTTTCTTGATTTTTTTTTTATGAAAATTAAACAACCCCTAAGTATTAGCTGTTGTTTCCATTTGCATTCCCATTTGTATGTATATTAACTTTGTTGTTGAGACTATTTTCTGTCCAAATGCAGATAATAAACCGTTCAACGACAGAGTTACCTCTTACAGTGTCATATGATAAAATATCTCTTGGAAAGCTCCGATTTTGGATCCACATGCAAGATGCAGTGTTCTCCCTGCAGCAGTTTGGTATGTTTACTTTTTCACAGTAGAAGGTCAGGTTCTTAACTTCTAATGCATAAACTACTTATTGACTGCCTTTACAGTACTATAAAATGGTGTAGTTCTTTTGTCTTGTTTGACACACTATCAGAAAAATCTGTGGGTTTCTGCAATACACATCATCTTGAGTTTGTACATATAGTATGTTGTGGTTAAAATTAAGCAATAAAATCAGCAGTTGAGACTAATATTGCGAGGGAGCAGTGATCTTTCCACTAGTTGTTAGGGGCTTTTGCATGTGAAAGTCCATAAGTGCTGCTTTAAAAAAAAGTCACTATTTGGAGTATACTTTTAAAAAATGTGTTATCTTGAACTCCTGAAAAATAAAACCTTAAATAAAAATGGCACTTCATTATATTCACTTAGCTAAAAATAAAGTATACATAAAAGAAATGCCCTATTGCTAACAGACTGATAAACTATGGAAGGTAGTTTATGCTTTTATGGCCTACTTTAATTCAGATTGCCTCAATTCTCAGGTAGTTAACTTGATACACAGATCCTAATCTTAAGAAATACCTCCATTCTCCAAATGACTTCATTTGAAGTTGCGTACCTAGGACCTGAATTTAAGTTGCTAGGGATGGATATCCAGAATGAGTGGAAATTTTAGAAATCAAACATTTAACCTCCAGATAGACTGGTCATTGGCAGGCCAATCATGTCTTCTCCATTCCCTTGACTCTGCCCTGTCTGTGGTGTATTTTGCTCACCAGTAATTTTTCTGCCTCACTACAGCAGTGCAGCCAACCAGCTTCAGGAACTACACTGCCTGCCATTCTACTCAGGATTTCTTTTGCAGAGTTTTCAAAATTGTTGTCTTTGTTATAACATAGATTCAATAAAATATTTTCATTAAAAATAATACATGAGGTTTTTGTTTTAACGAATAACACTGATAAGAAACTTTCTGTGTTTTGTATCTTCAGACAGTCAGATACAAAAGTCAGTACTGTAAATCTCTAAAGTAACACAATTTAGGCAGGTAAAAAAGAAAGGGAGAGCCATTCTGGAAAAAGAAATAGAAAGTAAAGGGCAGCTGAGTAAATTAACCAGCTTCCCCAGGTTATCTCTTAAGTGAACATTCCAGTTGAGACAATTTTTTTATTAAAATAATTTGTGAAAAAGGCATCTAAACTTACATGCTTTCTCAAAGAGTAGCTGTGCAAATTTGTACAGAGTCACAAGATTCCAGGCATGCTAAATCTATGCTTTTGTGAAAGGGAGAGTCAGGGAGTTAGTGTAATATCTATCTTTTAAAGGCGCTGCACAAAACTCTCATCTCTGGGAGAGGAAGAACTAAAGTACATTTAAGCCACCTTCTCACATTCCTGATTCTGGGCTGCAATTGTGGTCCCCAGAGTATCTTAGGTAGCCTGTCCCCAGCTGCATATGGGTGAAAGTTCCTCTTCATGCCTCCTATCCTGGGACTTGTGGTGGAGGCATAATAGGCAGCATATATTGCCCTGTGCAAATCCTGCAGCAGGCGGGACTTTCCCAAGCCAGATCTGGGCTGTAAAGAGTCTTCTGCACTACAACAGCAGCATAAAAGGGCCAACAGTGAAGGAGTGAATTCTTCCCAAGGTTTTTTCTATCTCTTAAAAATAATAGAAAAAGAGACCTCAAGATAACAAAATTTAGGAGTTTGTTTTCACTGATGCCCAGTACTACTATTATGATCTTATATTTCAACTCCAATAGATTTGTTGAAACAGGTCAAATATGTATGAAACATTTTAAAATCCCATACATCTATCTTGAGAGGATGTGATGGCTCTTTCCCATTTAATAACTAACTTTAATGGGTAAAGAAGACACAGGAATTTCCCTGTACAATCGTCCCACAACATTCTGAGTTACCTTATTTAAAAAGAAAATTTGCTCATTAAGAAAGGGCTCTCTAGTACTGGAAACTTTAAATTCTGTTCAATAAGAAAACCCCTTTCCTGAAAATATAGGATAAAGGAAAGGCATGGATTAAGGTCAGAAAGGAACATTATGATCTAGTCTAATCTGTATAACACAGAGCATAGAATTTCACCAAGTAATTTCTGCATCTAGCTCAGTAACTTGTAGTTTAATCTTTCTAAATACATCCAGTCTTAATTTACAGACTCCGAATGATGGAGAATTTACCACAAACTTTGGTAATCTGTTGATTATTCTCACAGTTAAAAATGTGCATTTTATTTTCAGTTTGAACTTCGCTGACTTCAGCTTCTTGCCATTGGATCTCTTTGTCTTTTTCTGCTCGGTTAAAGAACCTTCTAGTATCAGTGTCTTGTCCCTGTGTTGGTATTTATATACTGTCATCTCTTAACCTTTTGAATAAACTAGATCAATTGACCTTCTTAAAACCTCTCACTGTAAACCCTGTTTCTCAGATTCTGGATAATTCTTGTGGCTTTTCTCTGAACTCTTTCTAGTTTTTCATCATCCCATTTAAAATGCTGATAGATGTAGTAGTCTCACAAGAGCCATATGCTGGGATGATATCATGTCCCTCCTCAGTATTCCTGTTTGTCTGATTGTTAGCCCTTCTAGCTAGAGCTGGGAGTATATGTTCAGTTGGTTATCCACCATCATTTCTTAAGTCCTTTTCAGTGTCACTTTTGAGGGTTATAGTCCACTGTCTTGTAAGTATAACCTACATTGCTTATTCTTTGAGTGGTTGCAGATGGGTATTTCACTCAGGTGCATTTGTGCTGAGGGCATCAGAGTTGGAGACTTTTCCCCACCGTGGTACCTATTGGAACGGCGTGCCCACCCTGTGTTGCCTCGTGGCCCCTTCTGAAACAATATAAGGGTGATGCTACCCTAATCCCCCTCAGTCCCTTCATACCGCCAGTAGCCTTAGTCGGAGCTCCCCCTGTGCGAGTCTTCTCATGGCTTTTTTTCTCTACATCACACTTGTCACTGGGACTTCTCTTGTAAATAATTTTTAATAGTATCTGTAGCGTAGTATAGTTTGTAGCTAATTTAGTTTGTCCTTTTAGTAATTTCTGGTGCTCAGCACTATAAGGCATGCAGCGTTGTCCAGGCCTTCAAACGTTGCTTGTTAGGTGGACTTTCTATTCCCAACAGTTGACTCCTACACTTGCTGCATGTAGGTGAAAGTTACATTAAGGAGAATGTATCATCTGTTGAGAGAACACAGAGATTGCAAGAGACCTTCACCTGAAGCAGCTTTTGTTGGAACAGGCTATGAGGCCTGCACTAGCACCAAGACCCTCTTCCGCTAGCAGGACTGGCAGTCGTCAGCCAGCCACCTTCCGCATCAACACTGGTAGACAGACCCCTGGACTCTGACTATTCCCCACGAAGAGAAAGGGGTCGATATGTGTTCCCTGAGGTACCCCAGAAGAGACCTACAAAACAGATCAGGGATGTTCAAAATTGAGGAGAGAGTTGTCCTCTTTATCGAAGATAGCTCCTCAACATCCACAAGATCCATGGTACAGCCAAGCTGTCAATTCACATCAAGGCTGGAGATTCCCAGTACTGTACCACTGACTCGGGGCCCACCTGGTGGACAGCCATTGAGTCTGGTACCTATGGTGCCACTGCTTTTGGTATCAACAATCCCACAAGCCTATATGGTGGTAAGACTTATTCTGCCTGTCTGTACCAGCCTCCCTGCTTACTCAGGATGTGGGTGTACTATCAGCATTGCCAGCTGTTTCAGGCCCCTCAAATTCTACAGACTCGGGGTTGAGGCTGCTACTGTTGATGCCCTTGGTACCAGTGAAACCACAGGCACCTTCCTCAGTGTAGATGCCTGTGGGGCAGCACCGATATGCCCTTTGTCCTTGGTGCCATCTCTGTCCTCTGTTTAGTCACTATTAATTTCAGTTAACATAGGTGCCCTTTGAAACCCACAACAACTCTGTTGTGCTCTTTGGTACTGTCATGGAAGATTTTCTGGTACTGACAATAGTCCCATCCCTGATACCAACTTTGCCCTTCATTGGACTGTGGATAAATTGGGCTATTCTGTGGTCCTGCCGGAGTGGCCACCAAGAGCACCTAAGGACTTCTGAGAGGGTTCTTCCTACTCTAATATGGAGTCATCCAGTTAGTCTTTGCCATGGCGAAAAGTCCCAAAGATCTTGCAGTGGGGCAGCAAAGGGAAAGTGTCTGCACCAAGAGCACAGCTGTTCTAACAGTAAGGGCAGATCCTTGGCATCCTCAATGTATTAACCCCCTATGCCATACTCTCTCTCACAGTGATCACCTTGGGACCTGTGGGGTACTCCCTTCTTGAAGAGGTCTAGATTTCTACTCCAGTCCAGAGGACGATTCCCTTGATCCTGAGATGGACCAGCCCCAAGAGTGGCCTCTGTTACAGATGCAAGAGGAGATCTGTCCTCTTGAGACACCTCTTTTTGGGGCAGCCTTTGCCAAAGGAGCAACCTCTACCCCAAGTGATGCCAGCAGTCCCATCCTCTCCTTTCCTGGACAACTCTGTAATCCCAGATTCCTTGTCTCCCCTCCCAGAGGATTTTAAATCTTACCAGGACTTACTTTGGGCAGGTCTACACTAGGATTCTCCATCAGTGACAATTTTAAAATCAAGATTGGATGTTTTTCTAAAAGCTATGTTCTAGGAATTATTTTGGGGAAGTTCTGTGGCCTGTGTTATACAAGAGGTCAGACTAGATGAGCAAAATGGTCCCTTCTGCCTTGGAATCTCTGAATATTCTTCAGGCAACAATTCTGGGAAGGGTTGCCTTCCTGATTAATGACACCTTATTATAGTCAGCAAAAGCTTTGTGGCATATAGGTGTATAAAATGTTAGTTGCCAATCTTCCCCTTTCCTTACTCATTTTGGAGCTGATTTTAAAGACTAGACAAACTCTTGTAGAACCAAATTTAGTGACTGGTCAAGATCAATACCTTATAAATTACTAGCTCAAAATGTTTTTAGGTAAAACATACAAAAAATGATTTTTTTCAGCAAAGCTAGAATCTGGTTTTTATTATTTATCCGTTTTTTATTATTTTTATTATTATTATTATTAAAACTTGTCACTTAAAAAGGGCTTCCTTTATACACCTCTACCCTGATATAACGCGACCCGATATAACACGAATTCGGATATAACGCGGTAAAGCAGTGCTCCGGGGAGGCGGGGCTGCGCACTCTGGTGGATCAAAGCAAGTTCGATATAACGCGGTTTCACCTATAACATGGTAAGATATTTTGGCTCCCGAGGACAGCGTTATATCGAGGTAGAGGTGTACTTGAATCTACTATACTAATATCTAGAACGCTAATTTTTTGGTACTTTAACATTTTACCTACTCTTTCTTCCAGGCTTTTCAGAAAAGGATGCAGATGAAGTAAAAGGAATTTTTGTGGATACTAACCTATACTTTTTGGCTTTGACATTCTTTGTAGCAGCATTCCATGTAAGTGGATCACTTGCTGTTTTTAAGCAGTATACACTTAAGTATAAGTAAATAATAAAAGTAAAGGTACTTTGAGCATTGACACTCACATTTCTCTAAATACCAATAATTGAAATGTTAATGTCAATATATATACTATGCTATACCAATTTTTCCTTCATAAATTCAAATAGAAAATTCAATAGAAAAACATCATGTTCTGCAAGGGAACATCTATGCAATATGTTTTTAAATTTAAGCCAGAAAAACTGATTTCTACTCCCAAATCCAATTTCAAAATTAGGGGTTAAACCCACCCTGTCCAGTCCTTCCCAGAAAGAGAATTACTACATTTCCTTGTGTGTCTAGCTATCCTCTTACCTGGGCTGTTTGTGGATCACACTTCACCAGTGGATAATGGAAAGGTTAATGGCTTCAATGGACAGTTGAATTCTTATTTGCAAGCTGGCTGGCAGCTAGCATTGAAAATTGATCATCCATCCTCATAACAAAACAGCAACTTGATCTGCTGTTGAATATACATATTGGTTTAAAAATTAATGTAGACTGTAATTAGAAATCAGTGAAGGGTTAAAGATACAATTGATACTTGTCTGATTGTTAGAAATAAAAATTTTATCTCCTGGAAAGAATTATTAGTTTATAAATTATCAACTTTTATATAAAATGTAACATTAATTGACATGTAAACATTTTTAACTCAAGTGAAATAATATAGTGTCAATTTCTTTATCTAACCTGAGTTAAACTAAAACCTGAAAATCATTGCATATGAATGCTGGCTCAGATTTTCTGCTCTGAGATTTTCTAGCAGAGAGGCGGGAACGTAACTGTCAGGGAACAGGTTACAGTTCTGATTCTCTCACTGATTCTGCACAGACCATGTCCCTAGTGGAGTCTGAATAGTCATGGGTCTGCTCTAAACTTGCTAGATGGTACCACTGTCAAGGGCGCTGTCTGCCAGTTGGAAATTGCCAGAGCACACCGTCTCTGGGTGTCATTCTTCGTGCCATTGACACATCTTATGCCATTGTTACAAGGGCATTTAGTGGCTGGTTATACCGACTTAGTTCCTCTATACCAGGAGAGTCCTCAGCTGGGGAGTTGTGGCCATTTTTTGCCTAATCAGAGAAAAGGGAGAGGAAAGAACCAGAGAATCTGGACTGTTTTGTGTTAATACTGTCTTGGCCTTCAAGCAGTGGGAGATTTGTGTTCTCCAAGAGTGGTTTATATCCTTGTTAGAGAAATGTGTGCGCACACTCAGAATTCTCTGTTAGTCTGTTTACTGTTTCGTGGCTCAGCAACAAACCTTACAAATTCATAAAACTGTCATCAGGCCTTCAGCAGGTGGTCATGCTTGCTTTCTTCCTCTGAAACACTGTTCCATCTCTTATGTGACTGTCTGAACGCATTCTCCAATAGTAAAATTCTTTCTGCACCTACCCATTTAACAGTATGGGCCAACTATTCTACTATTCCATTTTGATGTAGTGACCAGTCATCTGAGATCATTACCCTACCCATGAAGCACCTGCAGCGTGTTGCTTCCAGCAAGATGCTCATCTCCAAGCAGAACACTTTAAGTCTTAATGGAGCAAAACATTGAAGAAAATACCCTTATTATTCATTTGCCCATATTCCTTCAGCAGCAGAAATGTGCAGTGAGTGTGCTCCTCATATTGCCTGTCCTTGTGGGACTGACCGGAGTCAACTCAGGCTATTGTTCTACTTCGTCTTGGGGCAAAAAGAATCTCCACCGCGCCTTCCCAAGCCTTTGGTGGCTAGTTTGTCCACTCTATATAACTTGGTATATAGATGGTCAAACTTCCTGCATGGCACTTCAGGCTACCACACTGCTGCTATTCCTCCCCTTTGCTACTCAGCAGCTGCTGAAGAAAGTGTCCCATCAGGGTTTGTCTGCACTGCAATGTAAGCCCAGAGTTAGTGGGACTCAAGTCAGTGAACCCTAGGTTAGAGAACCCAGGGTTTAAGCATCTACATTGATTATCAACCCTAAGTAAAGAATTTTCTAACCTGGGCTTGAACCCAGGGCTCAGGCATCCACACTGTATCACGCAGACCAGATTCCAACCAACCACATCCCAGACTTCGTAGCGCCTTTGCAAAACATGGCCTCTGTAGCTCTTTGACTGTGGTGCATTCTGGGATCCACCCTGCACGTTACAGGAAGTTTGACCATCCTGCAAACATCTTGCCAAGCCATTGTTTTGTCTGTGTGCTCTCAGCAACCGGAGCCAGCAATATCAAGGAGGTGCCACTTGAAGAATTTCTCTTTCTGTTTCAAGAAATGGGCAGAAATTCTGTGAGATGATGGACATTTCAGCAGCATTTTCTGACCAATCAAAGGTGCCTGAGAGAACTTCTGATGGAGCAGGAGGAGCAGGGCACAGACATGGCAGACTTGAACTGGATGCTGCTGCTCATGACTCTCGGGATAGCCACGGATACCCCCTACTGGCACTTCTAGAGCAGGGCCACAAGCTCAGATTGGTGGGACCAAATCATTTTGCAGATCTGGGATGACCAGTAGTAGGTCCAGAACTTTCACATGAAGAAAGATACAGCCTCTCCCGACCCTCCCTAAAGACACGTGCATGAGGGTGGCCATGCCAGTCAAGATGCAGGTTCCTATAACTCTCTGGAAGCTGGCTACCCCACACTGCTGTAGGTCCATTGCCTACCAGTCTGGGGTTGGAAAGTAGACTGTGGGTACAGTGGGGATGTAGGCTTCTGAGGCATTCAGATGTATGTGGTTTTACCCTGAGGGGACAAGTATAAAAGATATTCCTGAAGTTGCTGGCTGTTAGAGAATGCATTTCCAAAATGCACGAGGACCATTGATGGGACTAGTGCCTATAGTTTGCCCTCAAAGGGCACATGAGTACGTAAACTACAGTATTCCATTGTTGTTCAATGCCTCACAGAGGTCGATTTATGAATGTCAATGTAGATTACACTGGGAAAATTCTTTTGAGTGCTTGCTCATGTCGATTCCATTCTAGGTGTGTGTGCGCCCACGTGCACGGTCGTCGGAGATTTTTGCCTTAGTGGTATCCGTAGGGCTGGCTATGGCGCCCTCTGGAGTGCCGTGCTCATGTGGCGCTATATCAGCTGCTGCCAGCCCCATGCCCTCTCAGTTCCTTCTTACTGCCCGTGGTGGTTAGTTGGAGCACCTTTTCTTGTCTAGCAAAGGCTAGCATTTTTTTCTCTTGCGAAATTCGTGCCTTAGGGCCTTTTGTAAATAATTTGTGTATAGTGTTAATTAAGTAGTAGTTAAGTGTAGTTGTTAGTAGTAGACATCACCCCAGGCGGCGCATGCCCCGGTCTCCCGAGTTAAAGTCCTGCTCAGATTGCAACTGGTCTATACCTATTAGCAACCCCTATAACAGCTGTCTTAAGTGCTTGGAGGAATCACATGTTAAGGATCGGTGCCGGATCTGTAAGAACTTTCATCCCCAAACCCAAAAGGAGCGGGATATTTGTCTCAGGGCCCTCCTGATGGAGTCCTCCCTTCGCCCAGCTTCCAAGCCATGCAGATAGTTCACACCGAGCGCCTCGGCCTCCGTGCGCAGCATGCCGCCGGCACCAGTCACCATTGCTGGTGCCAAAAAAGAAAGCAAAAAGGCACAGCTCCCCGTCTCCGACCAAAAAGGCCCAAGAGTCATCGGCCAAAGGACCTGTGCCTGGCTGCCAGCCTACTCCGGAGCCACGTCCGCCTGCCTCCCTGGGTGGAGCCTCTAGCGCCCTCAACAGTCCATCACCGACTTCTGGGAAAGGTATGGGTTCCACGCCCCTGCTGGCACCATTGTCCTCCCAGGCGCAGAGAGAGCACAGTCTCCACATGCTCCCATGACAACTCTGGTGCCGCAGGACTCTGTTAAGGCTCCCCAAGAGAGCAAACCAGCCGCCAAGACCCCTCAAGGGGCAGGGAAAAACTGCCGGTCACGGGAGAGGGGGTGACGTTCCTCTCCACCGCGCTGAGGATCCTGGGACAGGTCTGAGACTCGTCAATGGTTGCCCAGACTAGCATCCAGATCCCCTCAGCATCACTCACCTGATACTCTTTATGCTATTCCCAGCACCGGTCATCCTCCTGTTTGTTGTCCTCTCGATGTCGGTCCTGATCACTGGCACAGTGTGTTCCCCATCTCGGCACCAATGAGCGTTCCCCATCTCGGCACAGGTGTCCCTGGCACCAACACCGGTCTCCCGCATCTGGTCATCGGTAGCCACGACCAGTAAACAAACCCAGGTGTCAGCGGCCCCTTCCTGGTCACCGGAAAGTGATTCCTCTGGCACGGAGGGACAGTTCAGCCCATCGCCCAGGCCCCACCGGTGGGATTGGGCACTGGAACCCACACGGTCAGTGGTGGCACTGCAGTGGCAGCACGGCTAGTGGCCTTATTGGAGCACATGGGGCATACCGGTCATGAAAATGCCCCCTTGGCAGCGTTGTTCGGTCGGCGCATTGGAACACTGGTCGATGGCACCGGGCTCGGTGCCGGGGGCCCATTCGGAGGTCGCAGTGGAAGAGCCTGTGCCCACCCCTAAGCCTCCATGTTAACACAAGTTCAATGCATAGAGTTTATTGGAGCGGTTCTTGACTCCACACAGGCCAGGGCCTTCCTCCTGGAAGCACGTTTTCAGGCCATGTTGGACCTGATCTCCCATGTAAGGAGCCATCCGCTCACCACGGCCCACACCTGACTGCGACTGATTGGCCACATGGTTGCATGCACGTACGTGGTCAGCCATGCTTGACTTCATCTATGGCCTCTGCAAGCATGGCTGTCCTCAGTCTATATCCCCAGCAGGCACACCCTGGACCGAGTGGTCACTGTGCCGAACCACATCCTTTTGTCCCTGAATTTGTGGCTGGATCCCAAGTCAGTGCTGCAAGGAGTTCCCTTCGCAACCCCGTCCCTGTCGCTTACCCTGCATTCAGATGCATAGGAACTGGGCTGGGGAGCCCTCTTGGGCGAGCTCAGCATCCAGAGCTATTAGTTTCAACACGACTTAGCCCTTCTAAGGTGCTGACCTTTTACAGAACAGCTTCGTTCTATTTATGTAGGTCAGTGCAGTTGTTCATTGCTGTCGCAGACAGGATGAAGGTGTGACGGGTTCCCCCTGCGGTGCCACTTGGAACTGAGATACCACTGAGCCCGCCTGTCCCACCAGCCAGGGTTCCCCTTACTCTGTGCTGCTGTGACAGTCTCTCAAGCCCCCTTCCAGCACACACACAGATCGAGACATACCCAGCTGCAGCTATATTCACACAGATGTTGAGATCAGCTCTGCATGGGAGAGCTCAGCTAAGGAATTGCCCAGCATTCAAGTGCACTCCCCCCTCTGGAGAGTAAACCCAAAGAGAACTGTACAGTGTAAGCTAATTGAAATTCGCCCTCTCCTTCAGTGTGGAGAGAGATGCACAGCTTTCCCGCTTCTCCCCCTCCCCCCACCCACCAGTTATGAATTACACAAACGGGGTTTAAAACAAAAACAAGTTTATTAAGTACAAGAGGTAGATTGTAAGTGATTATAAGGGATAGCCAACAGATCACCATAGTAAATAAACAAAACTCGCAAACTGAGCTTAATACACTAGATAGGTAGGATTTAAATTAGAAAATTCTCACCGAGTGATAAACAGGCTGGCAGAGGCTTACGGCACAAGTTGCCAGGGCTTTCCCAGGTTTTCATACACAGGCTAAAGATCCTTCTAGCCTGGGACCATCACTTCCCACAGTTCAGTCTTTGTTCCTCAGGTGTTTCCAGGTGTGGTGTTGTAGGGAGAGTGGGTTGCCCCCATGATGTCATTTTCCCCCTTTCATATCTTCTCCCCACTTGCTGGAAAACTCATTTGCTGTGACCTGGGTCAAACAGTTCCCATTGTGTAGTGCTGTCTCTGAGAGGTTTCTATTGTACACAGTTCCTGGGGTAATCCTGGTGCTTGTAAGCATTTCCACAATAAGCCATTAGCATTGTTTGGCCTTTTTAGTGTCGTACCTAAAAGGCTGCTTGTGGGTGTTTTCAACCTCACGACATGTTTCAGTAACACATACATAGCCAAACTTCATAACTTCACATATGACCATAGCACATACAATCCAACGAGATATTACTATCTAGCACAGGGGTAGGCAACCTATGGCACGTGTGCCAAAGGTGGCACGCAAGCTGATTTTCAGTGGCACTCACACTGCCCAAGTCCTGGCCACCGGTCCAGGGGACTCTGCATTTTAATTTAATTTTAAAAGAAGCTTCTTAAACATTTTAAAAACCTTATTTACTTTACATACAACAATAGTTTAGTTATATATTATAGACCTATAGAAAGAGACCTTCTAAAAACATTAAAATGTATTACTGGCACGCGAAACCTTAAATTAGAGTGAATAAATGAAGACTCGGCACACCACTTCTGAAAAGTTACCGACCCCTGATCTAGCAGATCAAGACTTTTAGAATGACACCTCATAAGGCATACTTTGTATAAGGCTGTGACGGGTTGGACCGCCCCCATCTGGGATGCTATCTGATGTGCTGGAGTCCCACTGGTTCCACCCATTCCACCAGCCTGGGTTTCCTCACCCTGTCCTAGCTGTACCAGGCCCTCAAGCCTTCTCTAGCACACACACAGGTAATGCCACACCCCACGGCAGGTACAGACTGAAATCACTCTGTGTGGGAAGATTCAGCTCGGGAATTTACTCAGCACTCGTGCACACCTCTTTTTGAGTGTAAACCCAAAATAATATTGTCTTGCGCTGTATAGAGAGATCTGCACAGCGCAAGCTCATAAAAATTTGCCCTCTCACTCAATGTGGAGAGAGAGATGCTTCCTCCCACCCACCCACCCCAATATGAATTGTACAAACTGGGATTTGTAATAACAAAAAATAAGTTTATTAACTACAAAATGCAAATTGTTAAGTGATTATAAGGGATAGCAAACAGAACAAAGCAGATTACTGAGCAAATAAAACAAAACACACAAACTAAGCTTAATACACTCAAGAAACAGGTTACAAAATGTAATTTCTCATCCCAAATGTTGTTTTAGGCAGGTTGCAAAGTTTCTGTAGCTTAGAGTTCCAGTTATTTCTCTTTACAGACTGGACTCAGCCCCTGCCGTTCCCTTCAGGTGTTTTTAGCAATCTTCCTTCTTGGATGGGGAGGCAATGAACAAGAGTCCTGATTGACTTCCCAGCCTTAAACAGAATTTACATAAAGCAGGAATCTTTTGTTTCCCAGTCTGAATGGAAAAACACTGAAACCCCAAGATGGGGGTCTAGTACAAGGTGACCCGATCACTTGACCCTATAGTGTCAAAGCATCAACCCCAGGAGCTTCTCAGGAAGGCGGGAGATTAGTATCTTCCAAGTCTTACTGTTTTTCCTAATGGCCCATTGACTCTGATTGCCTACTGTCTGGTGGGCATTCCACCAAGAACACACACAGTTATAAGTGTTACATAGTCAATATTCCTAACTTCAGATACAGAAATGATACATGCATACAAATTGGATAAACACATTCAGTAGATCATAACATTTTCAGTGATATCTCACATACCCATATTGCATAAAAGAAATCTTAGTTATGCCATATTCATATCATAATATTTCTATGAAGAATATGGGGTGTAATGTCACAAAGGCCTATCCTAATTACATGACAGTGATGAATATTGGGGTGTCAGGGTGTCACAGAAGGGTTGCCCAGTGTCTGCCCAGAGAATATGGTCGTGGATCACAGCCTGCATCCACTACTGTTATGAGTTGGCAAAGGTGCCCCCACCGGCGATCATGATGGCTCACATGACTAGGGCACAGGCGTCATCAGCTGCCTTCCTGGCACAGTACCGTCCACACGTTTGCATCTCATTATGCGCTTACCCAGCAAGCTCGGAATGACACTGGCTTTGGCAGAGCAGGGATGTAAGCTGCAAGACCTTGAACTCCAAGCCCGCCTCCATTGATACTGCTTGTGAGTCACCTAGAATGGAATCAACATGAGAAAGCACTCGAAGAAAAAAACTGTTACCTACCTTTTGTAACTGTTGTTCTTCGAGATATGTTGCTCATGTCCATTCCATTACCCGCCCTTCTGCCCCTCTGTTGGAGTTGTCTGCAAGAAGGAACTGAGAGGGTGTAGGGCTGGCGGCACCTGATATAGCGCCGCATGAGCGCAACACTCCAGAGGGTGCCACAGCTGGCTCTATGGATACCGCTAAGGCAAAAATTTCCGACGGCGCACGTGGGCGTGCATGCACCTAGAATGGAATGGACATGAGCACCACATCTCAAAGAACAACAGTTATGAAAGTTAGGTAACAGTTTTTTCATGATGCCAGGGTTTTTCACTGATTGGGAGTCAAGATTCATTAACAAGCTGGGACACTATTTGCACCAAATGACATTGTCATAAATGGAGTTACTGTCTCCACAGTTATTTTGGGGGACCCTGTGTACCCCCTTTTGCTTTGGCTTATGAAACCACACCGATATCAGAGGCCCTGACAAATGAAAGTATAATTACATTCAGCAGGTGTAGAATGGTTGTTGAATGTGCTTTTGGCAGATTGAAATCCCGTTAGAGATGTCTACAGAACTGTTTGGATGCCAGTGTCATCAATGCTATCTGCATTACTGTGTCTTGCTGTGCTCTTCACAATCTTTGTGACGCCAGAGGTGAGCCCTCTCCCCCCGAATGGAAGCATGGCAGTGATGGACTGCTGAATTGGTAGTCATCCAGAAAGTGCACCCGAGCAGCAGAAGTTAGGGAAGTCAATCAATTTCCCCGCCCTCCAAGCAATGAATGAATGACCTGACCGCTTATCAAATGAGAGCAGGGCGGTGATTCATAGTATGGTGTGATTGATTGATGAATGGATTGATGTATCTAACTGTGTATTGAGGAATAGTATTTGCATATAAATTGCCAGTTGTCCCTGATCATCTGTTTCCATTTATTATCAGAAATACACAGGGTATGATAAACTTCCTTGATAAAATAAAAAGCTTTATTTATAAACTTTTTTTTAGAAAAGTACAAAATTAACCCATTGCCCTGCACGCCAGCTGCCACTACTCACACCAAAACCTTAAAAAGCAAGACAAAACAAAGTGCATGAACAAATGCAAACAGTGAAACCATGTACAAGACAGAAACTCCCTAATCATAGAATCTCAGGGTTGGAAGGGACCTCAGGAGGTCATCTAGTCCAACCTCCTGCTCAAAGCAGGACCAATTCCCAACTAAATCATCCCAGCCAGGGCTTTGTCAAGCCTGACCTTAAAAACCTCTAAGGAAGGAGATTCCACCACCTCCCTAGGTAACCCATTCCAGTGCTTCACCACCCTCCTAGTGAAAAAGTTTTTCCTAATATCCAACCTAAACCTCCCCCACTGCAACTTGAGACCATTACTCCTTGTTCTGTCATC